>VWZT01006827.1:217049-276124 GCA_013397055.1 Pachycephala philippinensis
CAGGCTCCACCCGCCGGGCGGCTCCACTCCGGGAACAGGGCCCCCCTCGCCTTCCCTCCCCGCCGTCACCATGTCACTTCCTCCTGGGGCGGCGGGAACGGGCGACCCCTCCCCGCACCTCTGTCGCCCGCCCTTCGGGGCGCCGCCGGAGCGGAGAAGGAGAGCTCCCGGCGCCGCGCCGCGGTTGAGGAAGGGCGGCGGGCTGCGAGGAGGGAGTGGGAGCCGGGGAAGCGGCGGCCCGGGGCAAGGGTCGCCGGCGCTGATGGGAGCTGACTGCTCGTCATCCCGTACCGGGCCAAACGCGGGGTGAAGGTGGCGAGGGGGCCGTCGCGGGATGATGCGCACCTGTGACTAGCTGACCCTTCAAGTAGAAACCGGGCAGCAAAAAACAACTCCACGGCCTGAATGCTGTGGAAAAAGATAGATGCCGTGGCAGCCATCCAAGCACCGAGTACCCCGACACACAATATTCACTCTGTGTGACAACGCAAACATTTGCTGCCAGGCTCTGATTGTGGAGTGAAAGGCAGCTTCCATGAATAGAGAACAGCAGGAACTGAGTCTATTATAAACACCCAAAGCATTGGAAGGTGATGGTGGCTGGGATGACACATCACTGGGACAGCACTGTCAGCTCCTGGGTGTCTGGTTAGACCAGGGCTGGAGGGCTCCCGAGGCTGGGGGCTGGCAGGCGATGAGCTGGATAGAGCAAAGCCCTGTTACAGACCTCGTCCGCACCAGTCACGTAGAATCCCCCTTTACCCTCAATGTAAGATGAAAGCAGATTAAACACTTGCCATGGTTTAACTCCAGCCGGCAACTACTGGCTAGGCATCAGTCAGTGTCTGCTGAGGAATTGTACTGTGCATCACTTGTTCTTCTGGGGTTTTATTCGTCTCTCCCCTTTTCATTACATTTATCGTTATTGTTGCTATTACCATTAGTGCTATTGCTGTTAGGGAGCAGCAATAGCAAGGCTGGTGCTCAAGGGAGGAAAAGCCTGGAGCTGAGGGTAGCCACACCACAGGCAGTGTACTCACTAGCCAGAGCGCTTTCCCACAATACCTGAACCAGGGCAGAGGCAGCACAGTGCAGCTCCACTGACTGTCCTAGACAAGATGAAGCAATGAAACAAGCGTACAGCTCATACAGAGAGCAGCAGAAGGTAAGGCCACAACTGGAAACAGAGCTGCAATAAGGTTGGGAAACAAGGCAGGAGACCAAACCAAACACAAGTGCATCTACTAGAAAGTTCTAACAGGGACTAAGGACCCAGACCTGGGCTTAAACGGAGCCCTGGCCCATGGGCCATTTGTGTGTGGGTCCCAGGTGAGGCTGGTCAGGGCTATCAAGAGGTAGCTGTGCCATCACTGCCCTGACAGGTTCCTGGTGATGGGATGTGTTGAGTGTACTGTTCAGGAGGTCAAGATTTAGTCACCTTCTTCCCATTTGGTCATGAAGGAGTTGCATCCAGCTCACTGACATTCTCAGGCCAGTGGTGTAGCTGCTGAACTGCTACATGGAGAGAGATTGGTAGAGGGAATTGCCCTAGCCATATTTTAAAAGTCTGACCCTGTGGCTCCGTTTTGAAAAAGGGATAATTCCAGGCAGAGGTAGAAGAAGTAAAATCCACGAATGAGGTACTTAATTATGGAGAGTGGCTGGGTTTGCAGCACAGCTGTGTCCAAAACATCCCCAACCACCTACTTGAAGCACCTTTGTGTACTACACGTACAGATTCTTGGGGTGTTATTCCAAGGTATCTTACTCAACATTTAGATGTTATCCTGAGAGCCAAGGGTCCAAAAGTCAGGCACCCTGGTGCTGAGTGTAGTAGTTTCTCAACATCTTTTACTTAGGTTTCCTTGAAACCAAACTCTCTGCAGCTGGTTATTTGTAGGTTCTGATGTTCTGTGAAGCTGTAATAAAAGTCTGTGTTCTTGCTTTCATTAGTGTTAAGGTACAGCTGAATGTAATAGGTTTTATGGATGCTCTACCATAAAACTTTCCACTGCAGAGGCAAATTCTAGTTTTGATACAGTATGTCTGTTTGTCAAAAGACTAACCAGGAAAACATGAATAATAAAACCCTCTTATTTAAGGTGGGGATTAAAAGGTAAATATTAAGAAGCTGTTAGATACCATGGTGATGACTGAGAGTGAAGAGCATGTAGAAAAAAATACTTCTGTGTTAAGAGCAGGTCTTGTGATGTCCTCGCTGAGTATTTTTTAGGTGGTGGAACAAGGAAGATAAAAAGGAATCAGATTCTCTTTCTGTAAGCTCTGCCCTCCAGAGCACTGAATGGAGAATGTCTCAGTTTTGGCATTTCTTGTTCTGAGTGCTTGGTTTGCAACCTCTGTGCAGTTTTTTCCTTGTTGCTGGTGGGTATGCAAATACTTTATTTGCATTGGGCAAGATTCAAGAGTTGAGTCAGGAACTTACTTGATGGATGCCTCCCAGCTATCCATCACTGTGTGAAATGGGTGATTTTCAGTGAGTTTCCCTGTAAGAAATAAACATAACAAAAACATGATAACAACAACAATAACAAAACCAAACCACAAAAACAAACCCCAAACCACCCCCGCTCTAGTCCCACCGGGCAAAGTGTGCACTCCAGTCGGTGAGGAACCCAGGTATCTCTCATGGCTGAAGCAAAATTAATTGCTTGCTGGTTCTCACATCTGGACCCCAGCCCTGCTCACTGCATTGCACTTTTAAATGACTTGTGAATTCGACTTCAGAAATTTTATTGCAGGCAAAAGCTTGTCTGTCCTGGGAAGTTCTGCAGTGCTACCTATGCCAGCCTAGAGAGAAGAGGCAGCATGCCTGCTGCTGCTGCTGCCAAACTGAGAGGGTGGATACTAACATAGGGATGGATATGCTATGATACACTGCCAAGAGCAGCTGGACTCAAGAAGTCCAGTTTGCTCTTGCTGCATGTCTTATGGTTAGCATCTCCAATATCTAATAAGGTGTGGGTTATAAAAGGCTAATTTCCTGCATTTAGAAGCATTCATAATGGTCCTCTTCTGTGTGGACTGAGTGTAATAAAGGCTGAACTGCAGGCTGTCCCTCCATGCTGGCAATAACAGGAAGCCTTTCCTGTGCTTGACTTATCTGGCTTTATGAAAACTGTGGGAAAGTAATTGTGTCTGAGATCTCTGCTGCTTTTTGGGGATTGATTAAAATCAGCTAACAAGGTCAGGAATTACAGTAAGGACTGATGTGTATAGTATGACTGCACAATCCTTTTCCACTAGGAAACCACATGAAAATATCTATACATAGGTCAATATATGCTGACAGTTTATTTAAGTATGGCAACCAAAAATGAATGGTGCTGATGTAATGCATTGTTGTAATGACAGAAGTCCTAATGCGGATGCAGGTGTACCAGTTTAAATAGGCCAGTGGGGGAGTGGTGTTGAAAATCACACCCTCTCCCTGTGTAACTAATTTTTCTGGGTGAGTTTTTCTTGTGTGGACTAACCCCAACTGTGACACCTGCCGTCTTCTCTACCTCAGCTGTACAGTTGATCCTCTGTTTTCATATAGAAACTCCCACTTCCTTTCAAAGAAGCCACACGATATTCACAAATGGAAACATTCTGTTAAAACTAAACCCTGGGGCCACAGTTAATTTTAGAATAGACTCATTCTTTAATTAAATAGCCATTAGCAAAAGAGCTAATATGTGAGATGAGTTACAGGAATTTAAGCTCCAGGCTGTCCAATTTGACCCTTTACAAAGTCTAGTCCATACAGAAAGAATACTGACTGAGATGCCAAAACCCATTTCTTTGAACATGTTCTTTCAGCATGCTTTATTTTCTGCAACAAGTATATGATTACTAATCAATTATATAAATTCTTCACAATTTTTAAAGAATACCATTCCTTTAATAAATACCAAGGATCCTACCATACAAAATGTTTTCCAAATCACTCTTTTCAGAATTGCACCAAATATTTTCACATCTGCTGACATCCACTAAATAAATACTCCTTACACATGTGCAAATATTATTTCTGTAGCTGTTTTAAGTATTCGACTTGAGCCTACCTATGAGGAGGAGAGGATCCTTTGTTTCTCTTTACATGTGTCTAATACAAATGTCACAGATTTGTTTTTCTTGTTTTCTTAAAGCTTGATTAAAGTGAAGCCTGCCATGGGCCCGACTTTAGGCCGAAACTTGGTGACTCAGGTGACTGGCTCTGGATATACCTACATGTGCAGGTGACAGAGCAGATATTCTAGACACATACATGGACATGCATGCACATACATTCCCACACATGCAAACACCGACCCCATGACAGGAGGAAACCTTGCAGCTCTGACTAACATGGGTCAGAGTGTGACAAAACGGTGAGGGCTTCAATGACACCCTGGAAACGCAGAGGTGCAACATCTGTTACTGGCGCGGTCATGAATGCACGTGGGTGGAACTCTAGGATCTTAGAGGAAAGATCACTTCGGAGCTGCAAAGGTAAGGGTCATTTAGAGGGTACTCAGGAAACTGCAGAAAAGCTCAGATAAGAAACTGCAGAAGAAAGATCTTGGTGTGAACAGTTGGGAGCTGGAGTAGCACAGACCCTGTAAAAACATATTCTGTTTATGCATAACTCCGTTTACATCAAGGAAGCACGGCTTGCAGCCACATTGGCTGCTCTCTAGGTCTTCAAGGGCAATACCTAATTTGCATATGTAGTTACACAGACATTTACAGTCAGAAACATATCACACAATTATTGGTGCTTGCACATGTACATTGCCTCAGCTAGAAGAGGAAATAACTACTTCAGTACGATGAGGACAAGGCTGCTTCATGCCACAGCAGAGTGTAGAGATGAGCTGTGTGAGCCTGCCATTTTGAGCTTTGTACAAACTTACATAAAATGGCAATCCCTGCAGTAAGCGTGGTCCTCTTGATCTAGCTTGTAATTAATTCTGTAGCAGTGTCCTCACCCTGTGAATGGCTGTATCCTCACCCCGCCCATAAAAGACAGCAGCTTTAAGCCACACTTAGAGCACCGATCTTCACTCTGCCAGGTAACAACTCTAGTTCCATTGTCAAATTTACGCTGAAGTTAGCGTTTGATTATCTGTTCAATCACACAGAATTGGAAAGGTCATTTAAAAAAACTTTTAAGAAGAGCCAGGAAAAACACTCATCCTTGTACATTGCTCACTGAAGAACGTATGACCTGCTGCAGCTCTTCTCACCAAACCCGCACCACACTGTCCATACTGGAAACACAAGACAGGACTCAGTCTTGTCTTACCAGCTGTAGTCGTCTCCATCCCATGTTCTCCTATGTGCTGCTTTTGTAAAGACAGCTTTATCTGATGGGATAAAGGGAGCTATTTCCCAACAAGGGTCTATTACCCAAGAAAATTAGGGGATAAACCATGGTTTGAATGCTACGAAATAATCACTATGCAACAGTCTCTATATAGGGTCTTTATATGGATAGTAGATATAATTATTTCAATTTCTGTGTAGTCTGATGTATTTGAAGAGCAGATTTGGGTCAATTTTTATTCTGTTTACTTTAGTGGAGCCCACTAATGATTCATAAAGGTCCTACACTTTACAGACATTGTGTGAAGTATGGTTCTTGGTCACTCAAGTGTTAAATTTAGTAGTACATCTTATAGACTAATACTCTGTGTCAGCAAATTTGACTCGTCAAAAATGGAGCTAACTGGCATTCTGTACTGTTGCTTTCTTTCTCATAATAAGCCAGTGGTTGATGAAATAGATTTTTAAATAAAAAGGCATTAGCTAAGAGCTGATTAGGTAAAAGCTGGATACCTACAGTTTTTGTAAATGTCTGTTACACACGTTAAGGAATGAAAAAATTTGAAACATCAATGTTTGGTACTAACTTGCAGACAGAGATTGCATGATGCTTGATAACAGGAAATACAAATAGCATTAGCAGCTCAGGACTTAGAGAAAAGGAATAAAAGAGCCAGATAAGATCTGGTACTGGTTTTGCCTTGGGCTGTCAAATATTTGTGATGCAACTGAAAAAGTACAGTACACTACAGACTGCTTTATCCCACTAAATGGAGCAAATCCGTGTTCTGTGTGAAAAGAGTACAGGACACTATATTTCCTCTAATTTCTTCCTGTTGACCTTTCTTACCCACTGAACTGATGGTTTAGGGAACGTACATATTTCCAGTGTCCCAAGAGGGGACAGGTCTCAGCTTTTAATTTTCTATAATTTGGCCTGATCTTGCTCCCAGCGGCATTTCTTGATTTCAGTAGATGCAGACACAGCTTCAGAACTGGCTATTGAATAAGGATACTGTATTAAGAAAATCACTAACTTCCAGAGAAAAGGAAAATAATTCCTGAATCTAAAATTCTTAAGTGAGTATGGAAACCTTAAAACAGAAGTGTTTTTATGTAAAACAGTTGAAAATCTCATGAAGATGTCTGATCATCCCTTGGCAGCAGTTGCACAAAAAGAAAAACGTCCACAAAATGGAAGGCAGACTGGACACCTGGGAGAAAAATGACAGAGTAATTCTCAGAAGCCCAGGCCTCATAATGCTTAGGCTATTTCAAACATCACAGTGCTCTTAAGGCAGTCTGTAATGAAAAGAAAATGTTGAAAGGGTGGTGTTATACTTTCTGAAGTGAAATTGCCCCAATGTGAAAGATCTGTGTGTCTTGCTGGCTTCTGCTAACCACTTACCTGTGAATACTAACCATAATGTTTTATACATGTTTGGTTCCAGTTCTGTATCATGCCATGCTATCCTGCAGCCTGTTCACAGGGCAAAATTTAAAAGGATTTGCCAGGGATCTAGGAAACGCATGTAATCCAGGGTAGAAGCAAACTAGGTAATATTGCCACACCACTTCAGAGACTCTCTATAACCATTATCAGACACAAAAGATCTGGCCATTTCTGTAAGAGCTTGCTTTTGCCTCCAACTGCTCCCATGCAGTGTCTGTATTCTCGTCCACCTCAGTCCTAAGTGTGGCTTCCAGCACAAATCACAGCAGCCCCCAGCAGTGTTTCAGTGTAATTGCCCTGGTTCTCTGTGTTCGCTAGAAATCAGCCCTTCCATCATTTTGGTTTGAGTTGCAAGGGACCTTAAAGATAACTTAGTTCCAACCCCCTGCCATGGGCCCGGACACCTTCCACTGGACCAGGTTGCTCAGAGCCCCATCCAGTCTGACCTTGAACACTTCCAGGGATGGGGCATCCACAGCTTCTCTGGGCAACATGTGCCAGTGCCTCACCACCCTCAGAGTAAAGAACTTCTTCCTGATATCTAATCGAAATCTATCCTCTTTCAGCTTAAGGCCGTTCCCTCTTGTCTCATAATTACATGCCTTGTAAAAAGTCTGTCCCCAGTTTTTTTGTAAGCCCCTTTCAGGTGCTGAAAGACCACAATGAGGTCTCCCTGGAGCCTTCTTTTTTCCAGGCTGAACAGCTGCAACTTTCTTGGCCTGACTTCATAGGAGAGGAACTCCAGCCCCCTGATCATCTTTTTGGCCCTCCTCTGGACTGGCTCAAGCAGGTTCACATCATTCCTGTGCTGGGGGTTCCAGAGCTGGATGCTGCACTCCATGTGGGGTCTCATGAGAGTGGAGTAGAGGAGGAGAATCACTTCTTTGACCTGCTGGCCACGCTGCTTTGGATGCAACTCAGGGTCCATCTTTGCTTTGTGGTACAAGCTGCCCATGGTATCTTCCTCCCTTCTGTTCTTTGATTCCCTGAAAAGCAAGCCGGGGCTAGGGGATAGCTAGGGGTATGACAACAGGGCATGGAGCTAGTCAGCAGTCTGAATCCAGCAAAAGATGGTGGCAAATCAATCTGTTTGTTCAGGCAACTCCTTTGTAGTCAATGTGAAACTGCATTGTGAATTTGCAATTGCAATCCATTTCCTTTGGAAAAAAATCACTGCAATAGATAGTAGATAGCAAGCTCTTGCAAATCATTGGCAGGCTGTTCTGAAACCAGTCCTCAGGTTCTTTGAGCATCACACTGCTTGAAACTGCTGCGTTCTTTGTCACCAATTTAATACATTCATCAAACCCGAGACAAAGGCCTTGCTCCAAACACCTCTCCTACAGGAAACTGTGCTAAGTGACCTTATGGCTAAATCCCCAAATGGCTCAGCCAGAAACTGGGCAGTAGTCCCACTTGGCCCTGGAGAAGTGAACCTCCATGAGATGGCCACCTAAATCTGGTACTAAGATATTAAGGTGGTACCTCAGAACAGTTGCTAAGTGTGGCCTTATCAGAGGGCTTCCTGCTTCACAAATTCCTCATGAAAAACTATTGGATACAGTATATGGAATGGACTGTTTTCTGAGAAAGATTGACTTTATAGCTCAACATCGGAAAATTGCTTAACTAGGCATGTTTTTGTATTACAAAGTATAAAACCCTCAACAATGAAGTTTTATAGAAAATGCAGTAGGAAATGCACAAGTACCAAAGCTGAGTGCAGTACATGTCAGATAATTTGTGTGATATATTGAAAACTCACAGGGACAAAGGACCTCGGCTCCTGTTAGGAGGCAACTCTTGCTCTACGGAGAGTCGTCAGTGTCATCCTACGGTCATTTGTCACAGGAGTTCAGGTGCCCCAACCTCAAGCCATCAACGTTAACAAATAAAAGGCTTGTTGTACACACACACATCCTGGTGAGCCCATGTCCTCATCAGCTCCTGAGCTCAGCCCCAGCTGTTTGATGCAGGTTTAATACAACCATTCTCAGAGTGATTTGACACTATTTAATTTGTATGCTCACTTCCATGCTAGCAGTATGTTATTAATCTTACAAACCACACTGATTTATATTTTTTCCCAACCTGAATAACATAGCTAATGTCATTTCGTACTCATCAACTCCCAGATGACTAAGACTCACTGGTCCAAGAAACTGTAAGCTCTGGGATCTGTCAGTCAGTCACCTGGCAATTCAACCATAGAACAGTCTACATAAGCACTCTACTGCTTTTTACAACTTTTTGTGAATCACAGGTGCCTCAAGTATTAACAATATAATCACCAAAACCTCCTAGGCTTGGTATCCATAATGGTAGCATGAATCAGAATTGGCTACACGAACTGCAGTAAATCGACAGCACTGAGCAATCCCATTTCATTAATAAGAGCATCTCATCACCAGCTGCTCCTTGGAGACAAATGGCTGCATCTGGCTTCCTAAACATTGCTTTCTCTTGCCACCCCCAGGGACTAGTAGCATTTGAGACATCAATGACCTCATAGTCTGAGTTTTTTGTACACTGGAAATGTCTTTTCTGTCCTGATGTCTGATTTTCCTGTCCTTTTTCTTCGTAAGGGGAATCACAAACAGTAAAATAAAATCTAAGAAAAAAAAAAAGTGTTTTTTTTCCAACACAGACAGAATGCCAAAACCCATAGCTGAAAAATATCCACTTCATGCTAGCACTTTTCCAAGACCTACATCAGGCAGTGTGATATCATCCTGACAACTGTGATATCATCCTGACAACTATTTTAAAAGTCTGTTGCCAGAGGGGTAACTTTCTACTTGGCAAGTATGAAATGCTTTTTCCTCTGTTATTTCAAATACCTTATTTAGGCAAAGAATTTAACCCTGAAACCAAATCCCATGCACTGGCACTGGTCAAATGATTGCAATCCTAAGTGGACCTTCCCTCCTGCATCGATTTGTGCCTAGGGGTCTTTCCCCAAATCTGCTTGAAATTATTAAACCTTCTACAAAGGCAAGGGGTTTTGCCAGTCCTCAGTTTAGCGCAGTGTAAGGATCTTGCAGTCTGTGTTACACTCACTTACCAAGACACACGGACTTTCAAACAGCAATGCCCTGCGCGTGCAGGAGTCTCTGTCATGTGAGAAAACAAGTGGTGTTTGCACAACCTCATGGTAAAGACTTCTGCATGCAGTGGTAGGCTTCATCCAACAGCTGTAAGAGATTCCTGGGCTCCTGTGCTGAATCCCTGTGTATCACAGATGGAGGGGTCCAGCTGCTTTCATAACATTTTGTGGATTTTGCCACTGAGTTTCAGCTCTGCTCTAAATGGAACAGGACCTTGTGGGAATATGATGTGTGTCTGAGAGTGACTTGCCCTCTGACTGGGTCTGTTACTACAACAGAGCTCACAGAAGTGAGGTGGGAGGGAGGAAATACCAGCCACCTGGGTCATGACACCTTTAGGGTATGAACAGTCCTCTCCTAACCACTAGACACTATGAAGCACAATAAGGCTTTGTAAGAACTGCTAAAATATTGCTAATAGTACTCCACAGTGAAATGGAAGCAAAAAGTGACAGGTTTCGGCAGCAGAAGTTGTTTAATTCTGTGGAGGAACTATTTTATTCTAAGTATCTTTGGGAGTCTAAAAGCCATTTCTGAATTAGGAAATGGAAGCAAACAAATGGACAATATGCATCTTCCCACAACAAAGTAGTTCTTGAAAGCCTTGGCCAAATTTTTTTAGTTAAAAGCAATTCAAATTTGTTTCACTTTTCTTTTAGTTTCCTGTATCCTAAAATTGTGCCTAGAAGCTGGTTATTAAGAGTGCATTTTTGGAAGCAGAATCATAAGTACTTTTAAAGTAATTTAAAGAAAATTACTTTATATTGGATTCTAGCAGCAAATGGAAGCCAGCACAGTAATGGCAGAGGGAGTGGGTTACCAGAGAACAAATGCTCAGGAGGGAAAACACAGTAAGGTAAAACTTCCCTGAATTCAGGTATCAACTCCAATGATTACCTTGCACTACTGTGTGTGGCACTCAAGCTGATAAAAATAGAGTTATTAAGAAGATCCCTAAGTGTTTGTGGAACAGTTGATTGCATAATCTTAATTAGACAAGAGCAGAATTCCTTAATGTTGTGTTCTTCTCACTACCTGGGTGATTGCAAATCACTTTGGGAAGGTTGTGGGAGCTCTGTTTGGGGCGATTTGGGGCAGGTGGGAATGGGATGGACCTGCAGCTCCGGAGAGAGGAAGCTATGGCCTGGCCTGACGTGTATCTGGTCAGTGTAGAATGTAGGAGCTTTGCCCTCTGATGGCTAAATATTTATCAGGGCATGAACTATAGATAGTTATAGCTGTTTAACTTATGTCAGCCGGGTGTAGCACCATGAGTTCCTGTGACACTCATCACTGGCTTACGCTAGAGGAGACTGTGGCCTTTGATCTGTGCTTTGCCAACACAGCTGAGGGGCTTTTCAGCAGACACTCTGGGAAATTTCGCAGGGGCACTTTCAGACATTATTGGTCTCCTGTCTGTCTTTCCTACCCTCTTGGGTTATTGATCCTCTGGAAGAAAAAGGAGCACCATGTGCCTGTGTCTTAACTGTCCCAAGGCATAGGCCAAATTTTCAAGAAAATCCCCCCCGAAGGTGAAGTGCTCAATGCTCACTGTTGGAAAAAGGCAAGTAACAGAAGAAGGGCAGGGCACTCAGGCGGGCACAGGAGTGTCTTCAGCCACTTCAGCAGAATTCTTCAGAAGACATTTACCAAGGTCCTTGCTGACATTGGATCTACGCAGAAGGGTATAGAAAGTACAGTGACTGACTTCCCACAGTTAGCTCTCCCAAGGAGATGGGAGAAGGTACAGGTGTGCAACAGATCTTGAAATGATTCTGAGTAGTAAAATGTGGCTACACCATGAGATTTCAAACTCTGTAGAACTAGTAAGTGTTTTAATGCAGTGTTTCAGTTTTGATTTATATGCTACACACACACATAAACAGCTAAAGGGAGGTTGCAAGCCAGCCACTCAAAGCTGGAAGTGCCAGAATTAAAGTGACCTTTGCAAATTTACTGCCTCCTCTGTGGGTCTTCATATGTTACGTAGGTTTCAGTTCACATGGCTGCCCAGTCCTTTTTCCACCGACTCTGTGACGTATTCAGAGCAAAGACCAAAAAAGCCTCATTTAATGAGGAGTCCTTTAAAACTGTTTTATCATCCTTGTTCAATGTTTGTGGCAGCAACACTAGCTAATATTTATGGTGTGCTGTTTAAACCCCCATGGGTATTTTTAATAATACTGTCATAGTGTTCACGTCTATTTTCACAAATTGTCTGTGAATTGAAGCCAGGGGCATGAGTCTGATCCTGCCATTGTTACCCCAAGTGGTGAGTAACTTCCTTCATGATTACTGGTGCTGCTCTTCAGAAAAAGGAAAGAGAATTCAGGGCTGATTTATAGCTCGCGTTTTGTGCTTCTTCTAAATGCCCCCCTCCTTGCACCAGAAGGGTATGTGGGAACATGACAGTCATCATCTGGGATGAGTTAGGTTCTCACCAGAGATATAGAATGAACTTAAAATCAAGTGCAAAGAGGAGGAATCAGGATTGTCAATAAGAGAGGGGTGTCATTAAGTCCAGATATTGTTCTGCAAGTGCAGTTTTTCCATTACCTTTTTTACAGTGTCCAGTCACATAAATCCCCATGTGCAATTTGTTTTAGTCATAATGCTTGGCACTCCTGGCTGGTAGAGACTGAAATATGCAGAGGCAGCCTGAACAGCAGCAGAGGGAAGAGATGATAAAATTGTTTTATCATTCTACTTAACAGCTTTCTCTGTACTATAACACAGGACATTTGATAACCCAGCCATTTGTGTGTACAGGGTCAAAGCATTGTCCTTAGCTATAATAGCTACTAGTGTAATTAATGAAAATTACAGTGTCAGGATCTAAGAGATTGTAATGGCAAAAGGAAAAAGCATGCCTAATACTTTCCTTTATAGCAAAGCTCTTCCAAATGTGTATAATCCTAGACAATTTTCAGCTTCCAGGCTGAAATTTTCTACCACTGCTCACTCTTCAAGATGTAGTTCTTGGTGAAATTAAAAGATGCTTGCTTTGTTTATTTAAGGTGACAAGAAGATAAAGCTGAAGCAAAAGTATCTCCTGGGGTTGATTGGTTTGCTTTTTTTTTTGCTATTAAATGAGAAATGTTGAATAACATTTGGAGCCACTGTTGCTCCTCGGCAATTTACTACAGAAGGAGCTATTTTGTCACAGAGTAATTCTGCCAGAGGTTTCTGCAAGTGCACATTAATGCATTTTGCTCAAGGCCAGGCAAGTCATCAGATACGGGTAGAATGCATGTTCCAGTGTTCTTAATTTCCAATGTTGGTTAACATGTCTGTAACAATGTTCATTGTTGATGCAAAGACAGTAACACTTTTGATTCAAAGAATGAATCCTGACTGAAGTGTTGCTCCTGTGTTTGTGGTAGTTCAGCAGGTTTTTGGTACCACCACTTAGGAAGTTTGCAATTCAAGATTTGCAGTGTCTGTAACCAGGAAGTAACAAAGGGACAAAGTTGTACACAAAAAGCTTGTTTTTTGCTTTCTCACTAAAGTGGGACATGATCAAACTTCAAAGGATCTACAGCTACATGAGAAGATTTTAATATCATTATGTTTGCTCTCAGAGGATGGAAGTCTTAAGGTTTCCAGAAACAGTAAACCCTATTTTGGAGGAATGGTTTCTGCCAAGCCATTGCTGTCTGCAGAGCAACAGCTTCAGGTGCACTGAAGCCACTAACCTGTGGTACTGCCATTTGTTAAAATGTTCTATCTGTTTTTGAATGATTTCCTGACCAGTGAAGTGGTTTTGTTTTCTTTCTGGAAAAAAAAAAATCTGTAAAAGAGCTTAGGAGGATTTTTTATTCCTTTCTTCATAAAGAAAGGAGAACGTTATCAATGCTATAGAGTAGTAGATATTCCAAGAAGCATATAGAGGGGATAAAATCATATCTGCTATACCTCCTTAATATTCTCCTCAATGTCTATAGAATGCAATTTAATTAGTCCCTGTTTGGTGGTATAAGACAGAATTCTGGGGAAAATGCTTAAAAGTGCATAAATGACAGAAAAGGAAAAATACTATTTTAACTTAAGGTTTCTTAGGTATTGCAATAAAGGCTGGAAAAAGTTCCTTCAAAAAGTGTCTCATTTAAATTTTAAAAAAAAGTTATTATCTAGCAATATAGTTTATATTCTGCCAATCACCATACTACAATGATTTTAATAAAAATGAAGCAAAACATACTTTTAAAAATCCCCTATGAGATGTTAAACTAAATAGGATAATACAAGGACGTGATTATGTGGCAGTATTTCAAACACTGGCACTTACTGATAAAAAGCCATTATAATCCCCTCTGGAAACTCTTCCCATTCCCTCCTTGCTGATAAACAGACCCAGCCTGGAATCTGGCAGACTGAAGAACAAGATCACTGAAAGCCACCTTTATGTCTTCCCTGCTCTCATCTTTCCCCTGAGTGTTACATTCTCTGAAGCTGCATAAAGTGATAGAGTTGATTCTATAATCCCTGTTTCACTGGGCTACAGCCACTGCAGAAAACAGTTTGACCGTAGTCAGCTGTGACTCAGATGTCCTCCTGGGTGAGCTGGGAGGTGCATTGCCTTTGTCCTGGTGATCTTTAAATAGTAGCCAAAAGCAGGCAGGCTGCTGCTGGTGTCATCCCACCAACTCGAGGTATTTAATGGAGATACCTGAGTTAGGAGCATGGTTGCTCCAAACTTCATCTGCAGTCAAGAGAGACAGGCAGACACTTAGTGAAAATGAATCAGATAATTTATATAATTTTCATCTCTGATGTGTTTTAATTAATGCCAACCTTATTCTCCCCATGAGTCAGTTGAAACAACACTCAAGAACACCACAGGAAAGGCCCAGCTTTTGGGTTCAATCCAACAAACTTCTTCATGCTTCCTGTACAGCCCCATAAGAGGGGGTGGAGTGGGTGTGTGTTAATGCATTTACCAGAACCACCTATCCAAATTTATGCAATAATTTTCCCCATAAGTTAATGGGGAACTTCTGATCTCAATTTGAAGCAGAAATTAAGACTGGACTGGGAATACTTAATGCTTTGTGTAGCCATCATTTAATGATAAAATGAGGCTGTTTAGCCTCCTCAGCTTCAACTCTTGATTCTACTCCACACCCCCCAGTAGCTTAGTGAGAATTTAATGTAGCTGTCTGGGGTTTGGCCTACCTTCTTTGCTGTCTCCATCTGTCTGTCTGTACAGCTGTCTGTCAGTCCTCCCACAGAGGCTTTTCAAAGTTAGCTGATTTTTGCTAAGTAATTTATAAAAGTGGCCTGCCAGTCAAGTACAGAAAACCTGTTAATGCTCGCACTGAGAAAAAAAGCCCTTAGTCCTTAGTTGAAGCCATGTTTGGCTCAGAGCATTAGGGACCCAAGGCAGGAGGGGATGTGTGGTGCCGTGACCACAGATGTAAAGTAAGCTCAGCACTGGGTGTGGCTGGTACAGACCTGATTCTCCTCCTAGCAGCCAGTATGGTGCTGTGTTTTGGATTTGTGACTAAAATAGTGTTGATAACACACGAGTGTTTTATCTGTCGTGGAACAGTGCTTGCACAGCATCAAGGCTTTCTGTTTTTCCCACTCTGATACCTCATTGAGTAGGTTGGGGCTGGGCAAGAGGCTGGGAGGAGACGCAGATGGGGCAGCTGACCTGAACTGACCAAGGCAATATTCCAAACCATATAACACCATGCCCATCAATAAAACCTGGGATGCTGTCTTTCTAAAGTAGCCATTGCCCAGAGACTGCCTGGGCATCCATCTGCTTGTGGGAGGTGGTGAGTGATTGCTTTTGTATCACTATTATTATTTTTTTCATACCTCCGGTTATTAAACTGTCTTCAACTTGACTCATGAGGTTTTTTCTTGCTTTTGCTCTGCCTACTCTCTCCCCCATTCTGCTGGGTGTGGGAGTGAGTGAGCATTTGAGTAGGCACTTAGTTGCTGGACAGGGTCAACCCACTGCATTAATCTACATCTACATGAGTTCTACCAATAGCAGCACAGATGAACCTTCAGGATAAAGAGCTGAAACATGTTTGGCAAACAATTCAATAACTTTCCACACTGGAGGTATTCAAACCCAGATGCATTGAACATAGCAGATTTACAGTACTGTAAAGTAGTAAAAAAAAGCCTTGTGTAGCACATGGAAAAAACATTTAGAATACAAATGCACATGGGGTGATTATCAAAGGATGTTCCTGTACTTGCTGACTTTGCAGTAACTTGCCTGTATCCTGAGATGCACAGCAGCAGCCATCTAGAACTCTGTAAGTGCAGAAACTGAGACAAAGAAAGCCATAAAGTGTAGACACCTCATAAACCAGAAGCACATCACTTGGAAACGAGGTGAAGAAGGCTTTGAGTGAGGTAGACCATTGTAGGATGATTATGAATTGCCAGCATGATGTCTCAGTGAACAACGTGTTATCATCTGGCATGTGTCAGGAGCGGTTCCACTGGAGACACGGAGGCATGGACGCCACAGGAGGTGGTGGTGCAACCATAGCTGCATCTTATGCCAAAGTCCATCACTCATACTCGATTCTAGGATGTTTAGAAACATGTTTATTCAAGCTTTTAAGCTTGACCTATTAAGCCTAATAAAATGAGTGAGGTGGAAATATGATTGCTGTCTACTCCACCCAATCAAGGAACAAAGGGAATAGGAAACATTAACAGGAAAATGAAAACATTAAACTTACCAATGATATTGATATAATGATAAATAATTATAAGGTGACTCGTAATACCTTGGCATGAAAAGGTTTCTCATCACTAGCAGCTGGGATCATGTTGCAGAATTGCTTTGCCATGAAACCAAATGGGTCTTAAAAACTGCTTGCCATGGCACTCTGTAAATTCATGGAAAGACTTACATAACAAGATGCCCATGCTAGTAGGTGGACACAACAAACCAATAAGACCTTTATACTCCTGAGATCTTAATAGCTTGAAAGGGAAAGAAATTAGGGGGTGTTAAGTGTTGGGAAAACCTCCTAGTATGGAGATCTCTCTCATAATGTCATTGACTAGCAAAGGAAGCTGCTGGATCTGAGACAGTAACTGCATTAATAGGAAAGGTTTCTGGATCTCTTTTTCTTCTTTCAAGCAATTAAATAATTCATTGAATAGTTCTCAAAGATGGAATTTTTATTTGGGAGTAGGTGAACATAGTACTGTAGGGACATATATGAAGGGACCCCATAAGGTCATCTTACCTGTCAAAGCTTAACTGCTTGTAAAAAAAGCTCTCTCTTCCATAATGGAGTGAAGGCAGTAAAAACCATTATTTCTTTGGGCTAAGCAGTGCTACATAATAGTAAGTATACATCATTTATCTGAGACTTGCTAAAGTTCTGCTAAGGCCTTTTACAATCTAATACAAATGTCTAAATAAACACAGCTAGCAAAATACTCTGACATTTACACTGTTTGCTGGAAACATAACAGGAAAGTGATGCTGGGTGCAGTCATTACAAAGGGCTCTGGATCATGGACTTCTTTTTTGAAGAAGCAAATGTATTGATTTAAAGTTTCTCAGGGCCAGATTTTTCCATCCTGCACAGCATTCAGAATCAGAGAAAAAGTTTAAACTGTTCTCTTTTATGTATGTGCACTACCTTTGCTTAGACACTGAAGGTATTTCATGACAGCAATCTGTGCCCCAGCTCACCTAGATGATGACACAGTTGATGTGTAAGCAGTTGGACTGCCCCAACCATCACTCATCACAGAGGTCTTTTGGAATGAGTCCTTCCTGAGGAGGGAAGGGGCTTATGAGTTTTCTAGACTGGAAAAAGCCTTAAAAAGCACTCCAATATAATAGCATAAGTAAATACGTAAATTTGCTGATCTACAGCTAATTTTGTATAGTGCAGTGGTCTACCAAGCCTAATGTCAGGTAGGTCGGTGGCACAGCTGCACTGAACAGCTAGAAAAGTAACCTTTCTGTTGTGCAGACTTCACTTTATATTTTTATTTATTCGGTTCTACCCTGGAGCTTACACAACAAAGAGGACTAAAAATGAAATACCACTGATTGTTTTTAATTTGTGCACAGTAAATGTCACTGAGAAGAGATCACTACTTCAGGAGAAGATATTCTACCACGCAGGGCCTTATTGCTAGCACTGGTTTGAAGCCTATGTTTGCTTTCTGTAAAATCCAATAGAATGAGGCAATAGGAATAGCCTTTATCATTGTACTTTTGAAATAAAGTAAGGACCTGAGTGATTGCAACTCCGTTAATTAGCACCTTAATATTTGCTAAGCAAAGCCTGAGTAATATTTTGGTAAAATGTTAGATTCAGTTACATCACCACTAAAAGTTAGAAACTTAAATCAAAACTGATTTCAGCTTCATTAAGGAATGAATGAAGGAATAGGAATAGCCTTTATCATTGTACTTTTGAAATAAAGTAAGGACCTGAGTGATTGCAACTCCGTTAATTAGCACCTTAATATTTGCTAAGCAAAGCCTGAGTAATATTTTGGTAAAATGTTAGATTCAGTTACATCACCACTAAAACTTAGAAACTTCAATCAAAACTGATTTCAGCTTCATTAAGTGACTGAGTTCAATGTAAATATCACAGTCATTCTGGCCTTTCAGGAGCAGATTTAAAAAAAAAAAGAAAAGCAAACCTGGCATTTGTTGTTTCACTGAGTACTTGAAAAATGTCAGGGTAGCTTAGTGAGGTAGGTTTTTTCTGATTTTTAACTCCATCAGCTGTGGAACATATGGACTTCAGCTGTTCATTAAAAAAAAAAATTCAAACCCTTTGACCATATTGTGATCTCTTTACTTTGGAAAAGCACAGTGGAGAGATTTCCAGGTTTAGCTTCCAGGCATAAACAAACTCAGCTGGCTGAACCTATTCAGGAGCATTTAGCATCCATTCCAAGAAAAACATTATATTGGCCCCAACAGAAGAAGTGTCTGAATACTCTTTCATTGTATTGATTGCTGCTTTCCATTTTAGTATTATATTTTGAGCATTACTTAAGGGCATCATTCAACCAGCTTTTGGCTTGGTAACCAGCAGCTGAAGTTGGCAGGATGTCAGGATCACTGTTTATGAGGTAGACAATACAATCATGTACCAAGTAAGAATGCATGTAGTCTGTACAGATGTACAGATGTACTTAAGTAGGAGTTTTTAAAACCAGTGTGACATCACTGCTTGATGGATTTTAGTTTGGACCAAAATGAGGTGGAGAGAATATGAAGTGGGCATGAATATGTTTTTTAGTTTAAATATTTAACTAACAAACAGACAAAGAGGAAACTGGGACATCAAGTTCTTCCAGAGATCTCCTATGCACTGCTAAAATGCCGAAGTAAATCGTGTTTTCAAAGTCTAAATTAGTCTTCCCCCAATGAAGCCAGCAGTAAAATTCCCAGTGGTTGCAAAGGATGTCAGGTTAGATCATTGTTCTTTAGGCCACTGAAAATCCTACCTTTTAAAAAATTATTTCTTTGTGTCCCCAATATCACACTGGTGTTCTCTGGACCTTAAACTTCAAACTTGTTTCCTGTGTCCCTAAGCCTGTGACATCACCATCCCAGCACACAGGTGGCCTCCACTTTGGTGCTGCCAGGTTTTCCCAGTTGTGAGGAAAGGGATGATGTGCATTTGAGCTGTTGCCTCCATGTAGTTTGGCTATACTCTCTGGACTGAATTCCCCGACTGTAAAATACAGATAATGGCACTTCCCTGCCTACACAGATTATGTGAATTCCTCAAGCTTTCTAGGGATAAAAGCCAAAAAGTAATGTAACAGGTGAAGTCTTGCTGCATATTTTATCTACTGGCATAGAACCATTACTCCATTATTCAGAAAAATGGAGACAGAGCAAGAAAAACAAATTAAAAGCAAAGAAAAAAGCACTATTAATAATAATCAAGAAAAATGACATGGCATATGGCCTGATTTCTAAAAAAAGATATTCCTACAGATACACAAAGCACTACATTAAATATTCTCCATATGATTAAGTGAGCTTCTCTCAACTTGCCTACTTTTCTGCTTCCTTAAAGGCACTGTCATTTTTTCTGGCCTGCACATACTTACCGAGAATATGAGAAGAGGCTGTTGAGAGCATGTACTCCAGTAGTTGCTAGACAATCAAGTCACAAACTTCTGGAGCATTAAAGTGGCTGAAGATGAGACACATAGAGCTGGAAATCAGTAGGTGATACACAAGGGGAACCACACGGGCAAACACATAAAACACATACACAAATAAACATAATAGGAACCAGCAGACAAACATATCTGAAAAAAAAAAAGGAGAGGTGCTTTTTTAAAATTTGCTAATTAGAGATACAAATATATCTTTAAAATCTGTAAATAAGGTAAAATGTAAAGTAGTATAATTGTCTCTTCTTGTTGAATCACTGTTAATGTTGTGCTATCAGATACATCTGGGTGAAGCTATTGAAGGACCGTCAGGAACCACTGGGCATGGGGTTTCCTTCTCCTGGAAATTTTCATCCCGTGTTGTCTTCTTCAGGCTTTTCTGTTGCTTAATGAGGAACTGAAGGAAGCATGAGAATTTTGCTGCCTGGAAACAAAACCTAGCTGTTACGAGCTACTGCAGCTCTCTATCTCTGTGCAGGGCTTCTCTCCCTCAGCCATCACCATACGTCCTGTTTTCAGCTGGGATAACGGGATAATTTTTTCCTAGTAGCTGGTACAGTGCTTGTGTTGGATTTAGTATGAGAATAATGTTGACAACTGATGTTTCAGTTGGTGCTAAATAGTGCTTAAGTCAAGACCTTTTAAGTTTCCCATGCTCTGCCAGTGAGGAGGTGCACAAGAAGCTGGGAGGGAGCATGGCCAGGACAGCTGACCTGGACTGGCCAAAGGAATATCCCACAACCTAGAAGGACATGCTCAGTATATAAACTGGGGGAGTCGGCTGGGAGGGCCTGATCACTACTCAGGGCAGGGCTGGGCATCAGTCGGTGGGTAGTGACCAATTATATTGTGCAGCACTCATTTCTCTTGTGTTTTTTTCCTTTTTCTCTTTTGTTATCCCCGTTTTCCTTACTGTGATTCCATGATGATGATGATGATGATGGTGATGATGATGATATTTTACTTTATTTCAATTATTAAGCTGTTCTTATCTCAACCCACAGGTTTTACCATTTTCAGGTTCTCCTCCCCATCCCAGGGCAGGGTTGGGGAGGCACAATGCACAAGCGACTGCGTGGTACTCAGTTTGCTGACTGGTTAAACCACAAACACCATACTTACCAAACACTGTATCAGATAAATTAAGTCAGCATGGGGCTAACCAATCTTTGGAGTTGATTTTATGCGTTATCCTTCCAGTCTTGCTGCAAGTGTTGCTTACTGAGCTTCCTGCACACAATGATTTACTTGTGGAATGGTTTCAGCAGCATAGTCAACATGAGGAACGTAACTGTTGTTGTTGTTGTTGTTACTCAATGTATGAGAAAGTTTGGCACGAAGGGCTAAATCTTCCCAGTCTTCCAGGCCAGCAGAATCTCTTGGAATCTGGCCTCTCACCTCCAAGTGCCTCAGGTTTCCCTCCACAAATGCCAATTTCAATTCAGCTTACATGCTTTACAAGATATGCAGGCAAAAACTTAAGTATAGTACTGGTTTGCAATACAGATGGTACCTTACTATTCATATGTAAATAGCATTTCACATTGCTTACTGTTCTTTCAGAGCTTGTACTATTATTTCCCATTAGCGGCACAATGTTTCTTCTGGAGTGCCATTTACTGATATTTTCTTTAAAGTGTACCCTTTAAAATGAAATAATTTGGCTTGCATTTTGTGATAAGGCAGACATATAAATGATATTTTAGCCAAAGTCACAGTTCCCGAAGTATTACTTACTCTAAACTTTGAGATATGCTTTTTCCTGAGGAACCCAAACTGTTATGTATTTTCTTCTTTTTCAATCTACTTGGTATCTGGATTTCATTTCCAGCTGGAATTAAATATTAGAGATTTTCATTGTAGTTATGGAGCTGAATTATTATAATGATAATTATTATTGAATATTTAAGCATACATCCTGTACTTAATCCATTTAACATGCACTAAAGGATCCCAAATTGCAGTACCAAGAACAAGTCTGTAATTGTTTTAATCTGAAAGATGAAGACGGTTCAAGGTAAAGAGAATTCAATTAACAAAGCCAAACCTTTGAAAAGGTACAGACTTATTTTTTTTGCTTTATAGCACCATAATAAATCACCTTCTTAGAACATACAGTTAAATGCCATTGTGTATTGCTAGGAGAGAACATAAACCCACAGGCTCTTGAAAACTTTCCACCTGCTTAAGCCCTCAGGTTTGTAACCTTCTTTCATGCTTGAGTCCTGTTTCTCCTTATTAACCCTCCATGGCTGCCCAGGACCATTTCCAGGGATGTGTGTGCCAGTCCCTAGGAAGTGTTTGCCAAGGCTGGCTTCATGAATGCTAGCAAGCAATGCCAGTGTTCAAAGTTTTTAAAAAAGGGAGATTCCTCTCCTCATGCAGCAACCGAGCTAAGAGCGTGCAGGAACACACAGGACAGCTCCTGTGCATCCTGTCAGGAGCTGCACCCAGTCTCTGGCAGGGATGTTGCCATCACACCTCTAGCCATGAGCAATTGTACTAACAACTCAGCAGGCTGCACCATACACACGCACAACAAGCTTCAGAAGCTGCTGAACCGACCAGAGAGCTAAAATTGAGTGAGGTGGATTTCACTCTGATATTTCAGAGCTGAAATAAGAGGAGCAGTCTGAATAGACACTGACAACTTGGTTTGTTCTGTTCTGTTCTGCTTGAAAGCCCAAAATAATTTGGATTTTTTATAGCTGTTTTATATTTTTTTTTTTAAATGGCACTTTCCATGCAAAAAAACCCTTACCATTGTAGGACATTTTAGGTTCAATTCACACATCTCTATAGGAATTCCTGCATTCTTACAGTGCCAGCAGAGCTTAAATCCTGAATTTTCATGCCCTTTAAATTGTGGAAACTATGAGAAGCTTGGACTAAAGAGAAATCAGATAAATAGCCTGTACCATCTCAAAGTTTGAGCATGTATGCATGGAGACATATAGTACTAGCACAGAGGAGATCGGGACACGTTCTGTTAAATTCTGCAGAATACACATTTGTTTTGGGCAGAGTGCAAAATCTCGACTGTGTGATGCAACCTCGAGCCAATGCTGGAACTCCTTTCTTTATTCTCCTTTCCTGCCCTTGCTTACGTCTCAGACAAATGCTCATAATCTCGTTCTCTGACAAGTTCTTCCAAGAAAGAGGTGTTTCTATTCCAGCCTTATGACTCATGCCTGTCATGCCCTTCCCAGGCCAGAAGGAAATCCTGGAGCTAGTCTGGAGTCCATTGACTTCAATGGACCTTGATCCAGGGGCATAAATCATATCTTTCTACCTAACAACTAAAACATTAATGTGTTAGGTCAGGCTCTAACTCAGTGAAACCGCCTTAGAGTGAATGACTTCTTCATCCTATATAAGAAAGACACTAAAATAAAAGGGAGATTCATACTTCTTTAATTCTGGATGGTTTTGAATATGAAATATAGTGATGAACTCCCATGTAACACATGATCGAAGTAAAATTAAGTGTTGTTTTTCCCTAGCCTGTTGGAAACAAGCCATATAAATTATAAAATAGACCCAGATAGAGGAAATCAAATAATAAGATAATCAGAGCTCACAGTAAAATACCCCAGTTAAGACAAAGTACTTAAATGAGCTACATTGCGGCATTCAATTGCACTCCTACACTTCAATGTAGCTACTTCTGCATAAATTTTAGTTCAGCAGTGCCAAACAGGAAAATTACCTGTAGGAAATGTCCATTGTCTTCTCATTGCCACTTCCTTTCTTTCTCATTTTCTTAATTCTACAAGTTCACTCTCTCATTTTTGGTACCTCATGCCATTCATTCTTTTGGTTCCCTACACTTATAATGTCACTTCCAGTTTAGACAGATGAATATTCCACTGCTTTTACCAATTGGACATTTTTTGTAGTGAGCCTGGGATTTTTTTTATGCCTCAAGCTTCATGCTCCGCACTGATATGAGGCACACCCATATTTTCAGGACTCTACAGTTATGCCATACAAAATATTAGTTCAAACTTGATAAAAGAAGACCATGGTTGTGGAATTTATTTTGTGCTAACATTGTCTTGATCAAAGGGCTAGCCTCTCAGCTGGGAGTTTGAATCAGTCAAGGCAATGCATGACCCACCCAACATTTTTGTACTCAGTTTGTATTCAAATGAAAAAAGAAATAAAGTTTAAAATTTTGACCACTTTATTTATTGTGTGTTTTTTTTCCAAAACTAAATTGTGCAAATCCTTACATGGTGTGTTGGTTGTGGACATTACCCATTTCATTTCAGAGTAAAACATCAATGTAAAGATCACAAACAGTAAAATTGTTCAGACTTGGAAATGCTATTAAACTTTACTTACTGTGTTAACATTGTAAAATGAAGCTGTCCCTCTGCCCCACACCATTAGAGCAATTAATATATTTTCAGAATTATGCCCATATTCTAATTCAACTTAGGACAACCATGGTAGAGAAAAGCCCTGAGAAGTCTCCTCCTGTCTCACTTTGCCACGTCCAAAGCATTCCATAAGTACAAGAAAAAGGAAGCCCTGTGAGTGTAGCTTCCACAACACTTAATTGGATCCAGTCACCACTGTAGCAACAGTCATGGATAGGGGTGAAAATGCATCCTTAGCTAAACTTCCCATGGTAACACAATCTATAATGAGTAGGTAGGCAGGCTTTGTGTTGTGTGTCACAAATACACAAGCACAAGTATGGCATAAAGCTGGGTGTTTCCATGAGAATTTCATTTGAAAGCAAAACCCCTACAGAAAGCCTGTTAGGAAGAAACCCTGAGAAAACACTTAAGAGCCACAGTCTTCCCTCTGCCAAAAATGCTGTTAAGAAATATTGCCTCCGAATCAAAAATTGTGCTGAATGAGCAAAGAAGTGGTCAAAGAAAAAAAAGCAGATGATGCAGGAAACATCTGCCCCGCCTTGATGCTCACACACTCAGACACACACACACACATCAGGCTGCTCCCTCTTGCAAGAGTTATGGATTCCTGACTATAAATGTCAAGTAAGGCTCCTCCTGGTAACCCTGCCTACTCTCCATGTTGATAGACTGCACAAGTTCAAAAAGTTGTAATTTACCCCTCTTTGCACCATGATGAGCAAGTCTGTCCATTAAAACAATTATTCTTTTTGCTTAGTGGATTTAAAAGCCTTGGCATAACTTCAATGTGATTTTGGTATGATTGCATATGCAATAAAGCAAAAAACCAACAAACTAGGCCAACTTCTGAACTCTGTGTCCCTAAAACCACTGGGAATTTTGTTTAAGCAAGGGGTTCAGAATTTGGCCCTGATGAAAACAAGCTTTAGCAGCAACACGGGCTGGCCTCAGCACTGCTAGTCAAACCAGTGATCTCCCATGCAGGTTCTGTTCCACTCGAGGCCACAGTTCCAGCACCACTCAAACCTGCACTGAGGGCGAGGACATTTCATGTGCATGCAGCCACCTGCAAAACAGCAACAGAATGACTTTGGTACTTGGCAAACACTTAGAGATGTTAATCAACAATTAAGAGCATTAAAATCAACTTTCTTAGACATTAATTTACCAACTAAGTAAATTATTTAATAAAAGAAAAGTACAAACCTGAAGAATATTTCCCTGGGGTTTCTAAAACCTCCTAGCTACTCCTCTCTTACTGGCCTTTAATGTGCTTTTCTCACTTGAGGGACTGCAGGGGTAGGAGGAAACTAAAAAAGACTATGCTAGGGATAGGGAAAAGAGATGATGGTCTGTGGCCTCTCAAAGCAGTCATGGAGGTATCTCCTCAAGGTTACTCTACGTTGGTCCAGCTGTGAGCCAGAAGATAAAATTAAATTCTTTTTTGAATTTGGATCCAACAACTGCAAGATTTGCAAAGTTAGTAAATCAGGAGATACAGACTTTGGTGGCTGACGGCTGATTATACAAAAATGACATTAGTAATTTGATTGGACCTTTTTGGTATCTGAAGCAGCCTTTTGATCATATCAATGCGTCTTGCATGTTTGGTTTCTTACTTCTCCATATCATGACAGCAACTTTAATTTCTCTGCTCACGGCCTTGATCAAAAGTTTATTTTGTAATATATAAAACATTAACATTGTCAAAGGTCATTACAGAAATACACTTCAAAAGGAAATTATGTTGCTTACCACACAAAGAGGTCTCTTGTATAATTCAAACTGAGAGAAAAGTGTGCAGTATGAAGAAATGCTGGAATGTCATCTTGGTTTGACTCCAAATGGTGATGGGAGGTGCAGGGAGTATGTGTTCCCTACTGTACGAGCTGCTACCCTTACACCACCTCTTTTATAAATGCCACTCGAGAATGTTTCTCAGAAGGCAAAAACAAACAAGAACTGGTTTGTTAAAATAGGCCTGTCTGCTTCACCTGACGCAGAGAGAAAACTACTTGTGATAGCAAGGTCTATTCCTCAGTTTATATCTTTGTGTAAGAAATGCAATGTGCCAGAAAGATTTTTATCTTATTTAAATGTAAACATACAAATGGCCAGCCTCCATGTTACAGTTTATTTAAAGTATAGATCCAGTCCTCTCCTACAGTTTGCATTAAGCCATCACCGGGTAAAACTCATCTCAGTCCTGGTGCCCTCTGTCAAACGTGTGCCCTCCCTGCTAAGCTACATAAATCATGTTATTCTCTGCTACGTGGCAGCTGAGATCAGCAGACAAAAGTGGAGACTGCCTCAAGCAACGTGACCTACAGCTCTGTGAGTACAGCAGTCCTCTGAGAGATATGGATGTGTGTTTAAACTCACTTGGACTGGGGACTGAGCTGTGGGAAAGTGTTTCTCTCTTTCACTTCAGTTGTTACAGGAAAGTTATTGGCATCCAGAAATATTCTACAATGCCTGTAGTTTATACAGGCTATTACAGAAAAGTTATTGGCATTGTCGCTGTCCCTTGCAACAGATAGTGTCCACAGGACATTTGGGGAAGGAAAGCAGAATTATTCTCCTGTGTGGAGTCAGTGTACTCCTCCCAAATGAGGACTGCTGGCAGACCTCAGGATACAGTTGTCAGTCTCTTGACAGCAGCTGTACTAAGGCAGCTCTGAAGTGCTTCTTTAAGTTTACAAATGGCAGCCTAGAAGCTGGCATGTGCAGTACCCATGACTGAAGAAAAAGGCAAACACTGCACTTTTGAAGCTTCATGCTTTAATTTGCAAAATGACAGAATCACTGAGGTGGGAAGGTCCGTTTAGAGATCATCCAATCCAAAACCCACTGCTCAAAGCAGGGCAACTAAAGTAGGGTGCTCAGGATTGCGTCCAGTTGCGTTTCGAATGTATCCTAGAGTGGAAACTCTTTCTGGGAAACATGTTCAGTCTTCAACCACCCACACAGTAAAAGTATTTTCTTATGTTTAAATGGAATTTCCGTGTTTCAATTTGTGCACGTGGTTGTCTGTTTTTCAGTCGGCAGCATGAGAAGAATATGCCTCTGTTTTCTTCACTCCTCCCATGTGTATTTATTTACACAGTTCTTTTATCATCTTTGTAGCCCTTCGTTGGAATCACAGACTCATGGAATAGGTAAGGTTGGAAGGGACCACGTTGAGTCAGCTGGTCCAACCTCCCTGCTCAAGCAGGGTCATCCCAGAACACATTGCACAGGATTGTATCCAGACAGATCTTAAATATCTCCAGTCAGGGAAACTCCACAGCCTCTCTGGGCAGTCTGTTCCAGTGCTGTCACCCACACAGTAAAGAAGTTCTTCCTCATGTTCAGGCCGAACTTTCTGTGCATCAGTTTCTACTTGTTGCCTCTTGTCCCATTGCTTGGCACCACTGAGCAGAGCCTGGCTCCATCGCTTCAGATACTGATAGATATTGATGAGGTTCCCCTCTCAGTTGTCTCTTCTTGAGGCAGAACAGGCCCAGCTCCCTCAGCCTTTCCTCACAAGAGAGATGCTCCAGTCCCTTAACCATCACTGTAGCCCTCCACTGGACCTGCTCCAGAAGCTCCATGTCTCTCTGGTTCTGAGGAGCCCAGAACTGGACACAGCACTCCAGATGTGCCTCACCAGGGCTGAGCAGAGGGGCAGGATCACCTCCCTTGAGCTGCTGGCAATGCCCTTCCTAATGCACCCCAGGATCCCATTGGCCTTCGTGGCCACAAGGACACACTGCTGGCTCATGGGCAGCTTGTTGTCCACCAGAACCCCCAGGTCCCTCTCCACAGAGCTGCTTTCCAGCAGGTCAGCTCCCAGCCTGTGTCAGTTCCTGGGGTTATTTTTCCCCCAGTGCAGGACCCTGCATTTGCCTTTGCTGAATTTCAGATGGTTCCTCTCTGACCATCTCTCCAACCTATCAAGGTTTTTCTGAATGGCAGCACAATCAGCCAATTCCAGTGTGCTTCTAGCCTGCGACCGTGGCTTTGGCATTTTGTGTTATGAGGCACTGTTCTGACTTGAGTCAGGCTATAAGAGACAAACAGTCTTTTCCTGCTTATTGTTCAAAATAAAAATTATAACTGCCTTTATTTCTTCTTTGATTTTTACATGCAGCTTCCCTGAACATTAATGGGACTTGTGTGAATGGTGTCAAATAGGGACATCCTGTTTGTGACAAATGGCAACTGTCTGTAATTTACCTGTAAAGGTTTTGTAGCAGAGTCTAAGAGAAAGTAAAGGTCCCACCACTCCTTCAAGCCTAACCAGAAGAGGTTTTTTATTTGGCTGTGCACAAGCTGTTGAATATAAATAGTCACCATTATAATTTGTCTATCTCTAATCAGATTAAAACTGGTGTTCAGTCTGTTCTACAAATCTGTAAATAATTTTTTGACCTAGCCCTCTGTTATCTCTCTTCTGCTGCCCACCTTGCTCTCTATGCTATGCCAAGTCTTGTCTCACCTTCCCACTCTTGAATTCAAGCTTTCTTTCCTTTGCTTCTTGTGCTTGAAGGTATCTCCCACTTTCCATCTGCCAACTGCCTTCTTTTCTTTCATCAAACCCCAGACTTCAGGATTTTGTCCTATTTCTTCCCCAGTAATATTTCTGCAGTGTCACTGCTTGAAGTGTTCTCCCCTTGCAGTTCATATGTGTTTTCAGAGCCCCATGTGAATGCCACAAAACTGGGAATCATCCTCTAAATATTTCTACAATATCTAGGCAATCATGTTAATATATTTTTCTTAATTAACATAAATACAATTAAGTCTTGGAACAGCATTAACCTATAAAATATAGCCTATTTACCATTCCTGTTCTTCATTTTAAACATCCCAATGCCAGCAGATTACTTTTCTTCCTACATGGTAAGCATTGACTAGTACAAACTGTTTGTCAGGACTCATGTTGCTTCTTCTAACTTGCTCTTCTACCACAGGCATGTGGCTGAATTGGGATTAATCTCACCAAAATTCAGCCATATACTGTGTAGACATCTACAGCAGGACTAATTCATCACACCCCACTTTTAGGTGTGATTTTTCTGGCCTACATCAGACATATATTCTGCTTCATCGTGAGATGAGTTTTACCCTACAAATGTCTGTTTTTCCTAGTGACAGTGGAAAATCTAGACAACTAGCTGGATATCCAGTCATATGAATGCTACATCCAATGTCTCATTTTCCCTATCTACAAAATACCTGGGCATTTTGTGAGGCTTAAGTGGGGGTTTTAGAACTAAGTGATTTAAAGTTAGTGTTTTCAAGATCATTTAAATAAAGTGACACAGGGAATTATTCAATCTTTTTGTGCTCTCCCCCTCTTGGAATAATATTATGCGTATATACACACCTGAACATTCATACATTTGTACTGTAAAATGAATTTTAAAAGGAAGTTAAGTACAGGATATCTAATAAACTTACCATTTTTTTCTACTGGAATATTGCAGTTGGGGCACGGCTTGGTTGTCTTCTTGATTGTTTCTCTAGATGCTTCTTCCCATCGAGCTTGCATGGCTGCATGTTCATCTACTACATACCCCTGCAAAGAGAGAGGAAAGCACCTGTGGGCACACTACTGAAGGGCTGCACTGGGACATGATGTCTGCACTGAAGTGATAACCATTTACCCACAAAAAACAGACAGGAGTGACTGCAGTGCCAGGTAGGCTGGACTTTGTGAGAGATGCAGAATTTCTGCTTCAAAACGCAGACTGTTTTGTCCCAGTGTGCACAGCACATGTGTTGGGTTAGATCCTGAACTGCGGGATGATGGGGGTGGTGGCAGCAGCTGAAGCATGTGCCGTCCTGGAGGTTCTTCCTAAATCCAGCAGCAGCACAGGCTGCATCCTCTCTGCTGCTCCCTGTCCTGAGAGATGGGCAGAGCTCTGGTGGGAGGATGTTGGGGCATCAAGCCATGCTGCAAATGCATGAAGACAGGTAAAGCAAAAGGGAAGGCGAAGGAGGAGTCAGGTGAATCCGGCTGACAACACGACATGTTAGACACCACAGGTTTGATTCTGCTTCAGGGATTAAAGCCCTTCTTGCAAGAAAAGCAAAAACACCAAGAAAGTGCAACATTTGGTAACGCAGGATGGTGGGGTGCCTGGAAGGAAATAGTTTTTCATAATGGAAGTTTACTCTGTTGTATCGGAGGTCTGAGTTTCATTCCAATGTAACTCTTTATAAATACAAGAGGCACAACGAATAAACATAAAAATGTTGGGAAAAAAGTAAAAAAACCCACCCATGAGCAATGAAAGCTCCCCAGATAGAATGACACAGATGGAAAAAGTCATCATGAAGAGTGTAAAAGGGACTCCTGTGTTTGTTCTATTTATGACTGGGACAAAATTACATAATCTACACAAGTGGCCTATTTGGCTGTTTCCTACCTAAAATGATAGTACAAGGACAAAAGAGATGGCAGTGCCTTGGGTCATTTCCATCACACAAGGCTGGCAACTCTGTGAATAGTAGCTATAAACAATGTATGTAGGTTCCAGCCTTGAAATTCTGCTCCCTCCATTCATAATATGGTTTTATTCAAGCATGTGGGAAAATGATAAGCTTAAACAAAACTATTTAATTTATAACAATTTCTGTAATTTCTTAGTGTATGCCTTCTAAATATTTAGAGGCTGTTATGTGGATAGACTTATTTTTATTTAAATGGATAATTTTAAAATATATTTATTTCTAGTAAGACAGAAAAAGGAAATTGGCCCAACCTTAAAAACTGCAACAACACCATAACTCTGCTTGAATTCTGGTCATCTAGTATTGATAAAATGTGTAACTTGTGTCAGTGAGTAATGCCTAGATTTTAGTTCTTGGCTGAAATGACCTGAGTTAAAATGGAATAACAAAGACCAACATCTGCAGAAATCTGTTTCCAGCTCATCTGGTGGCCATTGCAATATGCATTTAAAGAAAACCAAACCAAAGCACAAAACAACAAAAAATACCCACTGTCTTCTTTCAATCAGAAAACCTCAAAAATAAAGTGAAGTTTGACGTTACTTTACAACCTACATCAGTCTCCTCAGTCTGTGAATCTCTTTTGTTGCTCCTCACTTAATATTCTTCAATTTGCTTATGTTTTTGATGTAGAGGTGACAAAAGTGAATGAAGTCTTCTTATCTGTCTCCTAGAAGTGACTTTTACTTTTGGCTCTCTGCTTGTGGAGAGGGAACTCGGCCCTGCACCCTGCTGGATTATTCAGCAATTCGGCAGAAAGATGACCTCTATACAACAGCACATTAGTAAGTTCTGGGAAATAGAAAAAGCTGCTCAGGCTAATAGCAAAGAACATAATCTAGTATTGATTTTTCAACACCTACATCCTTAAGGAAGGATGACTTTTGCAAGCAATCTGAGCTACCTCGGAGAGGCAGATTGGGAGAGTGGGGAACACTTGACCTGGGCCTCAGTTTTTCCTGTGACAGAAAAAAGAAATCTCAGTTTAATGGGAACTCATTACTTAATATCCATACAGATGAAAATCACTACAGCCGTAACAAAACATTGCTATTCTTTTCAGAAGAGCTAAATGGGAAGACCAGAAGTATTTTTAATTTTTGTAGTCAGTCCAAAAGAGCTTCACAGTGGCTCTGTTTTCTCAACTAGTCCAAATCCAGTGTTTTAATACTTGCAAACATACTTTTTTCTCTGGCTTCATTAGGTCTTTGTTGTGACCTAATAGCAAAGGACACTGAGGCAAAATTTCACATACCAAATTGCTAATTTTTTTTGTATAAACATTCTTGATCTTAGTTCTGAAAACAAATACAAACTTGGAAGACCTTACAAATAACTAAAAGAAATGACATCCAGCCACACACATACAGTTCACCAAGAACAAATTGCTGAAAACACCAGTGAATTATTATTCTAGTATATCCCACTGCAAAAATTCTAACATGAACTAGATGCAGGAGCATGGTATTTCAGTCCATAAGAGCTGAAACATCCCTCCTATGCCCAGTCTTACTGTATGCTAAGTTAAAAACTTCCTGCTGCATGAACCAAACGCAGAGAAATGGCTCAGTGATGGAGGACCTCTGATCAGTGAAGAAACCATACCACCTAGAGCTATGAACCTTCAGTGTTCATGTGCTTTATTTAGTGCTCCACATCCAGTGATGGAAAGCACACCTATATTTATCTGCATTTTTTCTTCAAACAACAAAGAAAAGGTGTATGGCAATTCTTCATTACCACTGTCTATTTAAATCATGTTCTTACATCCTAAACTAGCAAACCTAATCTCCTTGACAATGGCCTATGGTAATACAGCAGGTCTGTCAAGCAGAAGGGTCTCTCACTTTGCTTGTTCTGCCTGGTCTTGGATACAAAATTCAGAGATGCTCCAGGTGTGCATCACATTTGCTGAGGACAGGAGACTGTGATCACTTTTGATGCTCACTCAATTTGCTCTAGTTCCCCAGTTAGTATAGAACATTTGTCCCAGCACTATTGAAAAGCTACTAGATTTTATCCATGCTGCTTTATGAATAATTTTTTTGATTCTCAGCTGTGCTGCACATTATGACCAGGAATGAATGCTCATAAATAACAGCAAGCTACAGTAAGAGCTGTTGTAAGCACTATTTAATTTCCCCCCCCTGCAGTATTCCCTTAGTGAGGCAGGAGGGAAAGTTTGTCTTATCTCTGGGTCACACTGAAGGACATAGATTTACTTCTGTCTCTATGCTGCGCCTTCTGGAAAAACTAACAGGGATAAAGAGACCACAGAGACTGCTGAGGACCATACAACAATACAAAAACATATACATGGAAAGCTTTCTTTGTAGTTAATCAATATCATGCAGTACCAGAAGAAGATCTACAGGGACAGAAAGCATCTTGAAATAGAAATAAAATGTCCTTCTCAGAGCAGCATCTCAATCAGGTAACAGAGTACACATCGACCTGTCAGCAGAACTACATTGAAGTAAATGAAGTATGTGTTCACAGACAGAAACTAAGTAGTACCATCTAGATTAAAAACGTTCATGGCAAAACTTCTTGTTCAAAATACCAGAAGTCTTAGTTACAGAATGTTAAATTTTGACATCCACCAAATTATACACTGCCTTATGTTAGCATGCCTTTTTTATGATCATGCTTATTTTGCCTAGTATAGACAACATCTGAAAACTGAAGACCCTTAACTCAGAATAGAATATGCAGCTGTTAACCTTACTTGTGCTTTGCTTTAGTGGATGTAACTTCTGCATTCCTGCTTGCTTGCTCTTGGTGTTTCATTCCTCTCTGATAAGCAAAAAAGCTGGTCATGCGTAACTTTAAAAAAAAATGTATCCTAGTGCAGCTTTCTTTAAATCAGAAATGCATTTTCTTTTGATCAGAAATGCTTGGTTTTAAGAGAATTTTACTTGCAAAAATAAGCTTTTTATTTAGGTTAATAGAAATATGTAAAATTATTTCACTTTATGTGAAATACAGAATTTTAAAAAGGTTCAGATGTCTCAAAACAGAAAGTATTACTCATTTTCTAACAAGAATGTGAGAAAAGCTATGTATTCTTGAAAGCGTTTGAAAGGAAGACAAAGAACAATTCATTGTACATCAGCAATGTTCAGCCCACCATAATATTTAGGTTAACGCAGCCCACTAGAGCTAGAGCTCTAATCAAAAGCAGCCTCAGTTGTTGAAGCCTGATCTACAAGGCATGGTGACAGTCCAGCTTAAATTTATTTTGTCTTCTTGGCTTCCACAGGGCTTTTTTATAAACATGATCACATGAATTAACATATTGTCATGTTTAGTGGTGCCTTTTACTGCAGTTGTAGGGGTAAAAATAGCAGATGTCTAGGGCACTAGATAGGCACGGGGTTTTAGAAGAAAATGTATTATTTGAGCCATTTAAGAATCAAAATCTCACAAAGAGAGATGTGCATAGCTATGGGACTACTGCTCTAGTTTAGAGACAGATTTAGGCTAATCAAAACGCTAAAATATGGCTATAGATAAGGAACAGAAAAGATATTCATTCAAAGAGAATGTTTCACACACAGGAAAAATAGAGGTGCCAGTATTACGGTGATCCGGTTAAATCCACATGAAGCAGCATTGTGTGAGCCAATTTGTCTGATGTGCCTAGGGAATTCTGACATAAAATGAAAGAGCTGCTTTGTGATGACAGCAACTAGTTAAAACCAAATTGATATACACAGGGCATTAGGCTGGATATAAGATGAAAGAGTGCTCTGGTTTGGTGACACTACACATCAAGGTTCTCACTCTGTGTGTTGCAGACATTCATATAATGAATTAAATTCAGGTAGATGGTGAATATTGAATTTGCAGTGCTCTAAAGCAGAAAATCTAATTTAATACAGTCATTCTTATATAAATGTTTTCCATGAGTGGAATAAAGAACGTGCCTTCTCTCATAAGTGGCAACATAGCTGAAAATGACTGTCAGCTTAACCTCATAAACAAAAGCAGTCTGTCACTTTTTTTTTTTACTTTATTGCTGCCCAGAATAGGAAAAGCTAAAATTCTCTCTATATAGTTCTCATCTATTTCTCATTAGACAGGAAGTTAAGACCTATTCTCAGATTTCCTCCGGTGCATCTTTATTTATAACACAGAGATTAATTTTACAGGACATTTCCCAGTTATAGTTATCTTTCTTGCTCCTTTAATTAGGCACCTGTGGGTTGAAATGTCCTGAGCTTGACATTGTGTGTATACCAAATACCATATCCTGGAGCCTCAGTTTCTTTTTCAGTTGCTTAAGATATTTTAGAAATCAAGCTAGGTGTGCCATTTTTTGTACAGCCATGTTTTATTTAACTTTTAAAATGTACATGATGAGAAAAAAAATAAATCAATGGCCTAATAATAGATGTTCCACATATTATACTGTGACTCAGGACTCATTGAAAGATATTATGTATGATGAACCTTTTCAGTAGCTTTTCCTTTCACTAAAATGCAGGGAAATAATTAATGCTTTTTGTGGTTAGTGTTTACAATTTATCATTTAGATTATCATCAGCTGCTTAGAGACCAGGCTTCACAACCCTACATGCTTGCTGGAAATCTACAGCATGAGCAGTTAGAAGCTGTTCCACGATGGAAAAGGAAGCCTGGCAGGCAATGCCTGTACATTTCATACCCTCTACTGTCGACTCCGGGACCTGCACACAGGAGGCAATGGGAGGAAAAGATGGGCTGGAGGCCCAAGTGAGCTGGGAGCTTCTGCAGGAGCTACATCACAACAGCCTTCAGCAGGATGCCCGGTGCTGTGCTAGGCTTTCCTGGATGTGTGTGCGTGAGCGCATGGATGTGCCTTTATATTATGTGCCTTTATGTTACACCTGTGCAGCAACAGACATGGCTGGGAACTGATCCAATGGGCTTCGAACCGATTGTTTGCCTGAGACATCGTGCCTGAGTCAGGTTTGAGCCCAGAAACTCCGGTTAGCATGCAGCCAGGGCCCTGGAAGTGTGTGCTGATGAAGAGGAACAGATTTGCCCTGACTCAGCTGAGGCACTGACTGCTCTGCTTTTGGTTAGGTCTGATGGGTTCCTGGGCTGACAGGGGTGCTGGATAAATTTTATACTGCTAGATGCAGGACAGCAAAGCTATTACCTACATAGCTACCTGAGGACTGTGAGGGCTGAGATCCAAACAAGGAACAGCTGAGGTTTGATTTGAAGGTGGTGGGTCTGGGAAGGGCTTTGGGATTTGGGTGACAAAGGCCTCCAGCTTAGGGCTACAGCCAGGAGAGACAGTGTCCCACAGGTTAAGAGTTGAATCGAAGTTAAGTTTTACAGCACTAGCTATAAATTTACACTGGAAGAGACTGTAGATGAAGGTTTAGAACATGAATCTTTGTGGCTCAGTAAAAATGCTGGTGCTGTTTCTTGTAGGAGACCACAGCCTTTGTGCCAAGCCAGCACCATGAGCCTCAGGACCCATCAGGCTTTATCTGAACTTGTCTTGGCACGCCTAGAGGTTTGGTTTAGCACATGACAGCAATTATTTAACGACCTGGTGACTATTCCCTGTTCTGCTTTTGCTTTTTTACGATTTTTATATTATCACATGGTTTAACAGTTCCATGTATTTTTGTAACTAACAGGCAGCAACAACTATTATGGGTACTTGGGCACAACAAACTGTCTCTGACCCTACAATAAAATGCTATGCAGAGGAGTAAAGGCATGGGATGATAGAAGAGGACTTGAAAGCAGAGGCACAGAATGATATGGGAGGCCCCAGCACTATAAACCACTCTCAGGTGGTCAGTTACCCAAATACAGACTTGAAAGATAAAAACAGTCTTGTGGACAACAAAGAGAAAAAAGGCATAACCGACTTGGGTACGACTTGGCTTGTACGTCAGAGAAGGAGTCTGTTAACAAACACATAAGACTGACTCCAGGCAGATTATACAGTAAGAAGGAAAAAAATCCTTTAATAGCAACATCATGCTACTTCTGGTAAAGGATTCACCGTATCAGCCCATTCCAGACTGCAGCTATTGAGCCTAGAACCCAGAGAAGCAGTGGAAGGTTAAAAACAACACTAGGGAAATGGGTGTTACCAGAAAGTTTGCATATCCTTTATTTTAACTATGTATAATTTGAACTATAAGTCCTAGTGTTATTGTAAATGGACTAAAAATACTTCATTGATTAGCTTTCTAAGACTTTGATAAAACTAGCAATACATTTTTCATTTTGCATATACAGTGAACATGATCTGAAATGAACATCATCAGCAGATAATGAGATTTTCAATGTAATAAAATGGCAGAAATTTACACAACCTAGTCTGTAACCTGTGTGCAAGAAATGGGTAACAATTTTTAGCCACATCAGCAGCTAAAGACGAATGTTTAGTGAAGGACTTTGCTGGATTGCATGGATTGCAGGGCCAGACTTGCTAGAACTAGCTGGAATTAAGGCTTGAATTAAGACTAGGTATGTTCTGACAGGATTTTTAAGGAGCGTGGGTTGGAGCTTGGAGCAGAAGAGACCACTAGGCAAACTTTAAGAATTCAGACACCACAGATGATTAGTCTAGGCTTAGGTTTACAGCTGCTGCTTGCCTATCAGTAATGGCAGTGTTTGTTCAAATGAGAGGAACTAGATTTTTGTCTGGGTTTTCTACAAAGACTGCCAGACCAGTTTATGGAATGATGAACTAGACATCAGATTTTTTTTATGTTCAAGCCTTTGAATGCAGGTTGTAGGAGGTATCTGTATACAGCTATAACTACAGAAATCTATCATGATATTTAATTTATTCTCTTTACTAAATTCACAGAAACCTCTGAAAAAGCAAACTTGCTAAAAAGCAAGCTTTTTATAATTACACACTCATTGGTTTGGTAGCGCAAGATAATCAGCAGATTCTTGGAGAAAGTTTGTCCACAGAACCATCTCTAAAACATACTTTTTAATAACACGTTCCATCCAGTTTGTGTCACCTTTTTTTCCCCCAAATATTTATGACTCATTGCCCCATATTCTATTCACTTATTTACACAGGCACCACTTTTACACCAGTGTCATTGCTACTGCTATCACAGTTTACCTTGCCAGTGTCTTATCAACATGCCCAGCAGCAAAACCATCCTGGAAGCTACTCTGAGAAAGTTCAAATCTAATATGGTCTGATTTTATTGTCCAGTTGCTAGTGAGCAAGAAGGTTCACTGCTCATCCTTGTAAAAGGAAAACCATCTAGAAAGGTTTTGTGCTAGGAAAGCTAGGCTAATCTCAAGACGGGAACTTACAGAGGAAGCTGGTTTTTTACGGCGAGATTCCCCACCAGCACAGACTGTCTATGTGTGAGGTTAAAAGAGGCCAGGAAGCTTGGTTTTGTGGTGTACATAGCAGGGACTATGTGGTTATTTCCAAACCTAAATCTGGCTGGAGTCACCTTTACTGTGTCATTGAATCCATCATGTACACTGTGCCTTTTAATTCATCAAATATGATTACTTCTGTCATCCCAACGTTCAAACAACTCCAGGAGGCTGCAATAGTTTTAAAACAAAGCTTCTCAACTGATACTGCCACAGATAAATTTTATTTTCCTTGAAATAATGTAATTTACACACTAAGATGGGAAATAATCAGTCCTGCACCAGTAAGTAAATGTTTCAGATAAGCTTCCAATGGCCTGTCTGGGCTAAAAATGGACATTTCAGCAGAAAGAGACCATTTTATGCTTCCCAATGGGCCATGCAATATCTGTGAACAGATCTGAAAGGTCACGATATGCCAGTAGTTAAAGCTGGGCTGCTCTCTGCCTGCTTGCTGCTGAGTTTGCCTTTTCTACCCCAAGTAGCAAGTAGTGCCCTTTGCCTTCCCACCATTATAAGCTCCCAACTCCTTTATTTGGAACAGGCTTTCGAAGATCCATACGTGGCACCTGCTTTGTCCCTCCTATGCCCTGCAGTTGCGGTTGCCCTCTTCCTTCCTCCTTCCAATTGACCCCATTCCCTCTTCCATTCTTGCCCACCTTCCTTCACAGTCCCACCAGCTACACTCCCCTCTCTTTACCTCAGGCTTCCTGCTCCCTCCTTTTGACATCTGCTGAAGCACAGGCCCATTTCACCACCACCACCATTTATGTTTCCTGGACCCTCATAGCTGTGCCATGTCATCTCACATCTCTCTTTCTTTTCCTCTTTCTGGATTGTCTGCTATCTGTCTGACTTTCTATCTGACTATCTATTTTATTTATTTTATAAAATAAATTACATGGAAGAGATCCAGACAGAAGTCAAACTGCATGAGCTGGAGACAACTCTGGAAGCGTATTATTCCTACTTCGAAACAGACCACAGTCAAAGATAAAACCTTCTCACTGCCTCACCAAGCACTACAATCACAGCAAGTTAGGTCTGACACACCGACCTACGCACTTGGCAGGTGGTGCCAAGTGGAACAGACAGCCTGAAAGCACAGCTGGATAAATGTTTACACTAATCTCAGTGAGAGGGATGGAAACTGTCCCAGAGGCCCTGCTCTCCATCCGTGCCCCCCGAAAGGTTCGTGTGCCCGGTGCGGGAGTGCGGTGTGCCGGGCGGCTCTGCAGTGCTGCTGGGAGGTGAAACCAGCGTCTCACCAGCACCTGAGCTTGCCCTGCGTCTGCTACTGCTCCGTCTGCTCGCCTGGCTAAGGAAAGGCAAGGAAAACATTCCTGCTGTGGCACAGCACCGCCTCGTGGAGAAGTTTAATTAGTGCAGCTCTCAGTTTCTCAGGGGACGAGAAGGCGGACTTAAGTCAATTAACTTCAGCTTTAAGTGGAGTGTCAATGAATCCTCCGTAGTCTGTGGTCTTGTCTGTGCAGGGGAACTGATTTGTATAGGTGCAAGAGTTATTCTGGTACTATAATTTAGCTATTCTGGAGCAGTTCTTTGAGACTACAGAAAGTTTTTCAGGAACAGCAAGAATGTTCACGTTACACTGGAACTGCAAAAGTCAGCAACATTGCTAAGTTAACAGGTCTAATTGGGTGCAGTTCATGTGCTGAGGGACTGAATCAGATGGATGAAGTGCTCCCATTGTTAAAAGGAAAAGTTATGGTAATATTCAAATATTTTACATAAATTACTTCTTCCTATGGTATTCTGATTCTTCCTTGCATACCTTTATCTCTGCCCTCCAACATAAAATTTACATGAACTCTAGCTTTCACAGAGCCAACATTGTTGAACTCACTTGTCATGTGCCATGACAACTTGCAGTACTCTAGGCAAAACTATAAGCATAAATAACTTAACGAATGCAGAGCTCTCTGTTCATGTTGAGATGTATTCAAGTTCTAGCTCAGTTTAAATCAGGTAAGACATTGGGCCTTGATCTCCTCCTTTACTAGGCTGTTGGATGCTTTAAACATCTCTTAATGTCTCTGTTGAAGTTGCTTTGTTTTTATATAAGTGTGAATGGGAACTGGAAGACGGCTCTAAGGCCACTGCAAATAAAATTAAACTGTTCTTCATAGAGGGCAGCTAAGCTGCAAATCTCCTTAATATATATACATATGGCTTCAAAAAATGGGTTGCACAAATTCATGGAAAAAAAAAAATGCTGATAGCTACTAAACATAAAATACCACATCCGCAGCACAAATCACTAGAGGCTGGGAAAGTAGATGGATTTTGGCTCTGATACAATACACGTGTTCCAGGGCAACAGAGGTAGATACCCTGACTGACAACTAGGATACAGACTGTTTCCTTCTGTCTCAACCAGTGCTAATTCTTTTTATAAATTAGAAGAGCTAACTAAGAAAGGTTAAAGAGAAGCATCTCTACACAAGTCATGGCCAAGTGCAACGTCTGCAAAGTATGGCATATGAACCATCTCCAGGTAGCACACGGCAAAGATTCTCAGTAGAACTTCAGCTCCCTGCCAGTCTCTGTGTTCAGTGAGTCCCCAAAAGCCAGCCTCAGAGAGAGCCTGCCTGCAGGCAGTGACAGGAGCTTGGCACGCCTCCCTGAGAGCTGGCTGGATTCAAGTCCTCATCAGCCCCTGCCCACAAACCTTTATCTGCCACACTGGAATGTGTGGGGGCTCAGGGTCTGAGTTTCCTCTTAGCATCAAACCTGCCAGAAATCTGAACACCAGTTTTCTGCTTCCTAGGAGTGCACCCTGGGCATCAAGCTGTGAGATATTTAGGGGGGTATGTTTCCTGTTCTTTCCACTTCCTGCTTTCTCCTTTTAAAATTTTTTTTTTAATTTTTATTTTTAGTTGGAAAGACTGTGGTTTACATGATTTATTTATTTCAGGGAAAATTTGAATTTCAAACAAAGAGAAATGCCAGGACAGAAAAACTATTTCCTGTCCAGGTCTATAGCTACAATAGCTACAAAATTATAGAGCAGCCTAGACAATCTATTTTTTATTTCTTTCAGCTAAAACATAAATTACCAATAGTATTTTCTACATAGGCTGTATAAAAGCCCTGTTATTCAGCCCAAACCCACATGATTTCCTGACTGGTGCACTGAAAATAAGCTGAAAGGCAGCAAGACTATAGAAAGCCTTTCAAAAGTGTTCACGTTGAATAGAGACAACGCTAGAAGCCCACTAGGAAGGCCTTTTCTTTATCAACTGATGGCAGAGCCCTGTGTGTTCCTGACAGAACTCAGCTACTCTATCAATCAAAGAGACTGAAATCTACAGCAAAGCCAATTCGGCAACTCTGATGGCTGGAGTAATTCAGCATGAACATAATTGCTGTTACTCAGGATTACAATTAGGACCCATTTGACAAATGTCACCCTGGCTGGGCCAGGGAAAATGATCAGGAGTTGTGAGATCCATACCTTCTGGGCCATGGCTCCCTGTGGGCTGAGGAGAGAGTTGCATTCCCCTTCATGATATTCTTCTTTACATTCACGGCAGAACACGGACTGGAAAACAAACCAAAGCATGCCAGTCATAAAAACACATTAGGGACATAGACAGCAGGTTACAATCATGAAGAGTCATACAACAGATGATCCCTTGCCCTTCTCTTTCCATTAAATTCCCATAATCGTCCTAATTGTGCATCTTATTATACACTCTGATCATTAACACAACAATTTTGCTATTATTATTACACATTTCATCAGCGAAGTAACGTAAATGCCATTATTAAAAATGAGATTTTGCTACATGGTTCATTTAGGGACGTAAAATCATACTAGATACTTCTGGGTGTGCTTTTCCTGCTGTGAAATCTATTTATAGAAGAAGGGTGATAGCTGAAAAAAGCAATTCTGCCGTATAGTGTTTGCTAATGGAAATAGTCTATTCGTAGTTCTGAATCAAATGCCTTCTCTATGGAAAACTACTGCTGACTTTGCTAGGGGATGGCCACTTTATAAAAGGCCATATGAAATACCATTTTTTAGGAAATTATATCCTTGCCATAGACCTTTAAGATGGTTTAAAAAAATCCATAGAAAGAACACAATGATAGGATACTTAACACAGGGTTTAGGGATCTACCTCTAGACCTTTACTGCATTTTTAGCAATTGTTCTGGTTTCATCTTCCTTAAATAACATTGCTCTTTACATAAGGCTTCATTGAAAAGTAATGTCTTTTGCAGATAAGTGAAACAATTGTCCCTAGTTCAGCCTGACTGCCTCTGCCACCTAAAGTGGTTCATATGTATCAGGTTTGATGCCTTTTTTTAAACTCTAAAATGAAGATATCTGTCTTGACATGTGTCAAAATCTTTGACCCATCAATGCTGCATTAAATTCTGTGTCCTTGCAGGTAAGGGGAAAAGTCAATAATGTAGAATGGGTCTCTCTTATGCTGTTTTAAAGCTATGCTGTCTTGATGCAACTCCAGACTCTGAAAGATCTCTCAGCGGTAAGCCATTCTGACTGGCATTATAAGCAAGACTGATAAAACAGCCTTGATTTTTAGATACAGAGCTGCATTCTCATGTAATGAATAAAGGATATCAGGAGGACATGACACCAGAACATTTGTCTGCCAGTAATTCCAGCTTTTGTATTTTCATTTTGAACTCTTTCAAGCTGTATTTTCACTTTTCTAAGAAGCACTGAAAATCATATTTTATTGTCATGCTAAACAAATTGCACTTAATGAAAAGAAGAATTGTGCAAGTCCAAAAGAATTGATCCTGTTATTCAGAAAGTCAGGGAAATTTGGAGCGGTGGAGTGAAGTGAGTGTTCTAACTTCCAGAGATATCTAACCTAATCACTTGTTTGCTTTATTGTCACTTCTCTATTTTGTCAATGATCTAAAATGTTTTGTTTTGCTTCAACTAACACTGATTTGTTAATTCACTTGTGGTTGTTAGCAAACAGCTTCACAATGGAGGCACTTTTTTGTGGGGTATGTTGTATGGGAGGCTGCATTGTTGTAATAGAGCATCATTTAAATACAACAATGATTTGCAGTGCATTAAATGGTCAAAAGTTTTGGGCATGTTAAGCACTGCTCAAACACATACAGAGAGGTACTTTCCATCTGGATACCTAAGGTCTTAAAGACTTGTTATCCCTTAACATTTAAGGTTATGGCTGGGTTTAATTGAATTTCCTACTGTGTATCCTACTCTCTTTTTCCTTTGTGATTTTATTTCCTTATGAGCACATCTGACTGACAACATTTGTCTGATAAGGTTTTGTATACACTTGCTTTATCACTGCCTTATCACACAATGCCTCCACGAGCACAAAGCTTGCTTTCTTTTCTCCAATCTCTCTTTTCCCATGCAAGCACAATTTTAAACCTGTCATAAACATTGAAAAGGGAGAAATAATGAAGAAAGAGAATAGAAACAACCAGGGCATATATTTTGGAGAGACATTCTGGCCGGCTAGTTTATGTGGCATTGGTGTTTATTATAATAATAAAATTCATAAGCTCACGCAGTACTATTTAAGATGTGAAATGCATTTCTCATTATAAAGGCCACATTTTATACTTGCCTTTGAAATAAATTATCTCCAGTACCAATGTTACCAGTGTTTTCCCCACAGGCCGATTGGAAACATTCATGAGTGTATAACTGGGCCTTTCACTAACAATTGTACATCCTGCAAGTAAGTCTGTGAGTGAGCCTGCCACATCCTTGTAATGAAACAAAGCCTGATTTTTTTTGTGAGACAGGATACTCTTTTCACATCTTATTAGATAATGGATGAGATGTAGAATCAGTTCTGTGGCAAAGAAACACCCCGGAGGCTGATCGGTTTGTCAGAATAAATAGGCATCTCCCAACAGAAATGCATTAAGCACTCCCTTTTTATGGCAAAGCATGCATCATAAAGAAAAGCCATGTCACTTACAACAAAGAGCAGTTTGTGATAGTTTTATTCATTTTTTACTTTCAGACATGAAAAATATGATAAATTTTCAGTAACAAAATACAGTTGCAGTAAGCAACTGCAAAAATGCTGTCAGTTAACTTGTATTTTATGGCTTCATTAATATTAATACAGTTACTTTGCCCTTGGAAAGGAAAGGATTTGATATTCAGTCAGGATTTAATACTTTTGCATAAATTTAATATTAGTGTTTAAAATTACTATAAGTAGTGTAATTACTAATAATAGTCACACTTTCTTTTCCTTCTTGTGCCAAAAAAAGACTGGCAGACTGCTGTGGTAACATAAACAGCAAATAAACTTTCTATGTCTTTATGTATTTAGCGCTTGCTGTTGTTACCCTTGAAGGATTCTTTGGTTGGAAAACAACCAACAAAAAGAATAAATCCCAAAGGTTCAAACCTACCCCTGCATTAAAAAGAGGATTAGCAGGGAAATCCCCAAAGCACTTAAGGGATTTAGGCACTGGAAATTAATATAACCTGTGTGTGGGCTATTACAGGCTTTTGAATATCTGTAAAAATGCATGAGATAAGCCCAAACAGAAATCCTAAATCCAGTGACCTCAGAATAGGGGGTATTAAAAACCTCAACAGGGATTCAGATCCTGTTTTTAAAATCCTCCTATCGTTATGATTATTCAAACAAAAGGTAAAATCAGACCAAACTCCGGTCAGTTCTGTGGAATTCAAACCCCACAGATGATGTCTGCAGTGATGCTGAATAAAAACTAGGGTGGTAAAACCAAGCTCCAGTCTCAGTTATTCCTGACTGGCCCATTTATAGTGTTTTAAGTTTGGAAGTGGGAGCAGAATGTAGCTCTTTTTTTCGGATGAAAGGAAAATGAGTTTGTCACTTGCATGCTGTGCTGGTTGGTTTTTTAGAAATAAGATTTTACCATTTTCCTTTTCACAACATTTCAAAGATTTGCTTTCACTTGGATCGAGCACCACAGCTCTCACTCTCCCTTGCCTACTGCAAATGCCTTTTCTTTGGTCTCTGATAATATCTCCCTATAGTGCTTATAAATATTACTGTTAAAATTATCTTTCTTCCAACTTCAATAAAATATTCCCATTCCCTGCACAAAGCTTCAAGTTTGAGCTCCCTTCTGTTATTTTAAAGTTACTCCTCAACTCAAATTGCTTTCCTTTTTCACCCTTACCTCCTTCCACGTGTCTACACAGCAGACTGCAGGGAAGTTTGCAGGGAGGCAGTCATAGACAAGGTTCAATCTGCAGCACTGGAGGTGCACTGCTAGGGACTTCTGTGCAAGTAACAACTCAAGCACATAGCCAGATTTCTTTCCAGCCTTCTGCAATCCATGTTGAAATCTGAACTATCATTTCTTCTCTCATATAGTTGTCACTATTGGCTTTGTACTGAAGACAGACTACATTTTGGCTGAGGTGTGTCTTCCAAAACAAACACTCATATCCAGATCAAAGACATCAGGTGAGGAAAGATGCACTCATACTTTTAGTAAAGCATTTTATTGGCTCTTCAAAATCACTTTTAAAATTTGTATCTAATGTCTGCTTTGACTCTTTCTAGCTTCAGCTTCCAGCCACTGCTTTCTGGTTTGCATTTCTTTGCTAAAATAAAGAGTCTTTCAGTATCCCATACTGTCTTCCTGTGAAGGTACTTATGTACTGCAATAAAGATACCTCTGAATCTTGTTTAAGCTAAACAGAGAAACTCCTAAGCTTCTCACTGGTTAAACCACTCATCCTCCCTCTCTCCTCCAGCCCCAAATCATATTCGTTGCACTTATCTGAGGATTGTCTTGTTTTTGTCACTAGTTATATTTGACTAATATGTATCATTGCTGTGCTGCATCAGCAAAGTATTTTTATACACTTCTGGATCACTGTTGAGTATTGAATCATGACAGGTTTGCTGACAGTCCCTGTCAAATGCTGCTACCAATACCCTGCTAGGCACAGATTCTTCACAGAAACACTGCTTTCTGTGATCTGCCAGTTCCCAACCCTCATGACCGAAGCACGATGAGGCATCCATCCCACATCATCTGGCAGTGATGACACAATGCTGACACTTAGACCCCAACCACATCAGTTGGAACCCAGCCCACTAAAGCCTTTTATTGATATAATATGGTGATGAATTCCTTATCACAATATTCTGTAGTTTGAAGTCTTACAAAAAGACTTGAAGAAATTGATATTGTGCAATTACTTTTCCTTATCAAACTTGTAATCTCATCATAGAATGAAATCAGTTACTTCTGTTTTGACCTGTTGTCACTGAGAATATATTGACTTGTAAAATCTTATAAAAAGTCACTTCTCCTTCTGCCTTTTTCTCTTTTGATCATCCTTATTTTGGTGGTGGCTGTCTGGACCCTCCACTACTGATGAGAATTGTGAAAATTAAAAGCTACTGAATGCAGGCAGGATCAACATCTTCATCAGTACTGGAGCAAAACTAGTATGCAAGAAATGCAAAGGCTCCTCAAAGCCATACCTATATGAACAAATAAAACCGACATATATCTCCTCACCTTTCACTTAAAATGCAGTGCTTACAAGTTTTACTTTCCTTCTCAGGAAAACAAGTACTTCAAGAAATCAACCTGCAATGCATCTACTCACTCTTTCTTCTACAATCAAGCTCAAAACCAAACCAAAAGAGTGCTACATTATAATTCACGCTGAGGCTGAAATAAACCACAGCTGACAAGTGTTAATTCTATTATTTATTGAGCTGCCAGAAAAAGCTCTTTAAGTGCTCTTGTAATGCGGGAAAGCTATAGTATAGTCTGAAGAGAAGCCCAGAGAAGCCATGTATAATCTAAGACACATATGGAACTAAATAGACATTTTTATGTCTTCAAAACCAGTTTGGTTGTGTATTACACATCAAAGCAAAATAAGTAACAGTCTAAGATACTTGCGCAGTATCACCACATGCTGCTTTGATCACCACAGCATCAGAACATCTTAGAACTGTAAGAAAACCTCTTTCATTGTACACCAGTGAAGCAGCAGAAGACTGCTATTACTGTTTTAGTGACTGAAGCCTAATTTGTAGAAAACCTGTGCCACAGATCTTTAAAATTTGAGGACATTAATTCAATTGATACTCATGCGTAAATGTCACTGAGGATCCACACCAAAGGTACTTGCCCAAGATCACATAGCAGCATGTAAAGGAAAAGATTTCCAGTTTTTAGACATTGGACTCCCCCATTGATCATCTCAGATCATTCCTCTAAAGAATCACACTCTGGTTTCAGAACGTAAAAACTTCACCTAATAGAGGTAATCAGTGAAGTATTTCCATGCCTTCCCCCCGCTCTCTTTTGTAAATGAAAATATAATGGAGGAGTGAAACTAAGTAGTCGCTAATCACACAGAATATCCTATGAGTTCCAGCCATCAAATATTTATATGTTATAGAGAAAATGTATGTTGTTTGTTCTTTATCAGACTAACAGGATAATTTTACTAGACTTTTTTAACCCAAAGAGTATTTTATTAAATAGTAGTGCAAACAAAACACTGGATAGGTAAAAAATTAATTATCTTTACCGGACAATATCAACATCTAGTCGAAAAACTTCCTTGAAAATGTAAAATATTTTAAGGCACCAAGTTTCTATCCTAAATAAGTCTTTGTAGTCAAACTATAGGCTGCTGACTGGAGCAAATGTTTATATCGAAAATATGAACATGCCTTATGGGAAATCAAAGCAATCAGGAAGTGACAAATAGAATGACCCAAGTCATCTCTCTATAGTGTTTCCATTTAGAAAAATATGGCTTCCAAATGCACTTTCCAAAGTCCAAATTATGTTATAGTGACCGAGAAGTACATACAGATTTTTTTTCCTAGAAAAGCCCCCAAACCCCAGATTTTGCAGAAAAAGATTTTACCATATTGTATTTCTTTTGAGTAAGGGATCTTGGATCTTGGCGAGAGTTCAGACCTCCATAAACACAGACTAACTATTTTTCACTTTGAAACTACAAACTTTGTTATATATTTCCACCCAAAGTCAATTAAAACCATCCCCAACCCTCTGGGAAGGTCACAGTCCTTGTTGTGCTGCTGCTGGGAACCAGACATCTCAGGTATTAGATTGACTTTGCCTCTGGCACTTTGTTATATTCAGAACCAAGTGCAAGACCATCATCCACACACCCTGTCTTTTGGTATTTCTTGTCCTTACAGCAGGAAACTTTAAAAGCAGAATATTTACCATCTGGAGTAGCTATGTTTACTCAGAATTTGTGGCTTTGACAATTGTCAGTTACAGAAAAACCTGCACATACTACAATGAAAATAAATGCCACAGTAGAAAAAGCATTCATTTCTAATGACAGCAGTTTTATCAGATATAAGGCAATTGCAAAGCGTAGTAGTACTTGCAGAGCAATTTTGGTCTTTTTCCTTATAATAAAGTACACACATTTACTATGCATATTTCAGCTAAAATCAAACTTTTGTGAGAAGCATGACAATCTGTCAAAACATGGTTTCAAAAATACAGCTGCCTTCTCTGTGCAGCTTTTGAAATCTAAGGGCAATTTGCCATCAATACTATAAGAGGCAATTTTCTATAAACATAAAAAACTTTAAGCGTAGGACTGCATCAAGATTTCAATGTTTTCCTTTTGAATCTGAAAGCAAAAGACTCCTTCCTGACTTCTGCAAAACAACCATGGGCTCATTCCTAAGATCTAGATGATGGCATTTACATCTGAAGCCACTTCAGTGAGTGCTGGTGAGTTGGTGCCTACAGCCAAACATACTGTTCTGGAGCTTGCCTTACATCAGGCAGCATTAACCTAAAAGATGGGCTGGTTAAACTGACAGCATAAGCTCAGCAAACCTGTCCCAGACCTCCCCAAACCTAACCTGATGATTTATGTGGATTGGCAATCTTATTTCTGCTTCCCAGCCCCTTTCTTTGTTGCCTTGTAGTCCAAGTACTGCAAGGGATAGAAGAGAAGGAAGAAGCAGGATGGAACCCAGGTACTTCTCTCAGAAGAAGGGACTTCAGTCCCCTCTGGGAGAAGAGAGAATGGTCTTTCCAGATTCCTCTATCCATGCCTACACACAAGGGTATTACACAATCTTGTTATTAACATGTTGGCTGGGATGTGAGATTTATTAGCCCATCCCAGAAAATAAGAAGGAAAAGCCTATAAAGCAGAGTTAGTAACAAGATTATGTGGTACACTGAAAGTACGAAAACCTGTTGTTGGTTGTGCTATTATGTGCATATAAGAGAGTCATGTCTTGTTATCACTGAAGGATCCTACCCGATAGCTGACTACCCAAGCAAACATGAGTTCAAACACTGCAAAATTTTCAAAGCAGACCCTGGCTTTGGTTGCCAAAACAGGCAGAGATGGCCCTGGCAGAGTTGCACACGTCTAACTGGAAGCAGAACAATGTTGTTCCCTGAAGCACTAGGAAGGGATGCCCAGTTAGATGCCAACCAAACTACCTCTGGAAAAGGAAGCCAAAAGAGCTTAAACAAAATAAGCTGCTGCCTACAGCAGCAGGCTGTTAAACCCTGCAAGACATTTGTGTCCCTGCTACTTACCAGTGCCAGAGCTGTGGACAGCAAGCAGAGAGAGCAAGGCTTCTAGCTTGTCATGCTACAGGGACTCTGACAAGACCTTAGATGTTAAACATTACTACTTTGAGGAGCTCTTCCTAGCCCCAGAAACAGCTGCTGCCACGGACTCTGACCCCTCCTTCAGGACCAGCTGTCACAGCTACTCATCCTCTGCTGCTCTTAATTCTTTTGTACCCGCTTCTCCTCTCTGCCTTCTCATTTCTGTGCAGCAGTAGCCTAGACCCTTTCCTTCTTCAGGTGGCAAACCCGAGCTTTACTTGAAGGTTGCACCGTGGAGAAGCTTCGGGGTGGGTAGCCCTGCTGGAAGTGCTATGGCCATACTGGTAATCTGTAGCTAATGCAGCTGTAGCATATTTGGGACCCGGACTACTCTCTCTGCACGGTGCTGTATTATGCTGGGTAGAGGTTTCAGCACAGCTTGGGGATGCAGAACTGCAGAGATCCCTTACTTCCCTCTGCAGTACAGACATGACAAAGAAATTTAATTAAGTATTAGGTTCTTGCTGGCCCCACTGGAGAGAAAAAACAATTGTGTATTGACTTAAATCTGTTCCCATTTAAGTAACTTTAGTAAGTAGTACAGACACCTAATCACATCTATCTAGTGTACAATGTTTAGCAATTTCATGCCTGGATGACTAATAAAATGCAAAGTAGATGCAGGTTAATGTAAAATTTCTACAAATGATTTCCATAATAAATTACAAAATATTTATATGAGGAAACATTGAAAAAAACCCAATATTATTGCCACCTTATAATTTAATGGAATGTCTTAGAAACTAGATGCAAGGGATAAGGCTATTAATTTATGAATAAGAGGAATAATTTTAAAGCAGCTGAAGATGTAAAATGTATTAAATGGGATTTTAAAAAGGCTTTTTGTAATCTAGTGCCCATAATTCTCTGTTTTGAGCATGTTATAAAAGAATGTAGAATCCCACTTACAAACTGATGAAAACGAAAAATAAAAGTAAAATAGGAACGAACTTCTACATATGTAATATATATAGGCAGTATTAAAACAGAAACTATGTGTCTCTCCCACTTACGGTGGTAGAAATCTTCTGTCACTCCAGTGGAACAATACAGTATTTACCCCAGAGCAGATAAAGTCAGAGCATGAGTTACATTGTAAAGAAAATAAAGCTAGAGTGTATGTTGTCATCACTCAAATGGATACAAAGAGGTAGTGCAATTTTACATGGAAGAAAGCATTATTTTTAGGAACTAGGATGCAAAGAGGGAAAATGATAGTTTTCTTGAAATGCCTTTAGAAAGTATGAGACAATGCATTTTATAACAAGTATAACACAGTGGCTATTTTTTCCTGCAGAATATGCAACACTACAACTGAGATATAAAAACTTTATTTCTTTTCTACAAAGTGGTTGAAAGCTACATTAAAATATCACTTCTCCCAGGTTTGACAAAGGTGTTCTATTGCTGCATGCATATATCAGTTCATAAGGAAAGTCATGAGGAATGAATTTTACTGCCTGTGGCTTTAGCTCCTGCTTTAGCAGCTTTGGAGTTCTATTAATATGCCCTTAAAAAGTACGGCAAACCTATTTCCATATGATAATACTGCTGCTCTGCATGCATGCCCTGGGCACTTCAGCATCTAGCTGCACATTTATATGTGCAAACAGACCTGGAAATCTGACGGGTTCATTAATGTGGTTCTTGAAATGAACTACTGAACATGCAGCCTGGGAAGCTGATGAGAGCCAAGCAATTACCCCGTGCTTAATTCACATTGAATTGCCATAGAAATCAGGACACTCCTTTCCTTGGATGTTTTTTTAAATATCCCTAACAGAATGAAGGCACCCCACACACAAACTTTTATTCTGTGCCATTCGGACTGTGTTCTTGTAACAACGTGCAAGATGCACATATTTTGTTCATCTCCCGGTTGCTGGAATTCATCTACATGAAAAAAAGCCCACCCAGCAATATTAAAAACTTCCCGAAGATGGCAGCAGTGACACAGGAATCGACACAAGCTGGCTTTGCTAAGCTTTTGCAGTTGAAAAAGATTCATAAAAAAATCATAGTCAACAGCTATGATCCAGTCTGGGGTTACTAACAGCTGATACATGCAAAACCAGTCCTGACAAGACAGTCACATAAAGAAGAAATGGTATTCAGTTGCACTGAAACATATAAAAAGGAGCAAGGGGTGCTCCTTGTTTCAAGGGCATTGCATCTTCTCTTGAATCTGGTAACAGCTGAAGCCCTGTAAAAAGAACATCCTTCTGAATATGACCATCGAGCAAATAAAATAGCATAAATAATGTATCTGGGATAACTGTGGTGCTCTTTTAAGTGTTTTATTGGGTTCATGCTATCTCCTATTTGTAGCACTTGCTTTTTAGAACTGTAAACACACATCTAGTTTATGTACTAGTGAGAGCATAAAATAATGAACAGATTTGTGTGTCTCTCTGTTCTCAGGAAATGCCTAGCTTCTGCACAAGGATCCAGTGAGCGTGCCTTCCTTCTTAGTGACCAGATTAAGGGCATTAGGATATTTCTCTGAGAAAAATTTTGTTTGTTTGTTTGTTTGTTTTGGGGTTTAGGTTTTTTTTTTTTTTAAGGTGGGGGTGGGGGGAAGAATGACCTCAGGTCTTTATTCTGCTTCTAATTTATGTTTGTCATATGAAGAAGTGAATCTTTTAAAATTAGGGCATAATTTATCTACAACCATCAAATCCAATCCATGCTCTCTCCAAAGACCAGCACCACTCAGTTCAACGGCTGCTTGTTTCAAATTCTGGGTGTGAATAGTACTTTACTGGAAATAACAAAAAAACCCACAAAACCAAACCAACCCAAAAAAAAAAATTAAAAAAAAAATCCCTGCATTAGAGAGTTCTAATTAGAGGTGTCTCTAAGTCTGAATATTGACACTGAACAACACTGAGAAACTTTGGACAAATTTCAAAGACAGATGAAGACTTGGTGTTAAGCCTCAGTCTAAAATTGGATGTAGCCAGACCTTGGAACTCCACCAACTCCAAGCTCTGAAGGATGGATTTAGACCAAGGATCTACAATTCCAAGTAATCTGAAAGGGGAATGAACTAAAATAAAAATTGTTTAGAAGTGAGAGAGAAATTGCAAGAATTTTTAAAAACTGCCATATTTGGTTCTTCTGAATGGAGCATCATCTTTGCAAAATGTTCTATAAGCACTGTTGTAGAAAGCACTGGAATAATGGTGAAAATACCACGTTTCATCTTTCAAGGAACAAAAGCAGATGCTTCCTGAAAAACACAGGCCTAATCAAAAAACAGTGATAGCTGGACTGGTTTATGCCAGGAATATCCTGTCACAATGCAGAGCTCCCATTAAGGATACATCAATTTCTATACCTTCTTTTTGGTGCAAAGCCTAGCTGTGTGATTTCAAGAACTTTTCTTTTGAAACAGGAATGTTTTTTTAAACCTACAGAATTTGTGCTAATTGTATTCACAGTGTATATACCAAGTCAATAATGTGACTTCTTGTCTGACCTTTCAAACTAATCCTTTTCTGGTTGTTGATCCCAGACATTTCTGTAAAGGAATTATACAAACTACCAAAAAATGATCCCTGAAATGTGAGCTTAGAACATTACCTGGTTTACAGGAAATATACTTTGGCACTTGTCTCAGCACTGTTTTGAAGCACCACATAATAAACATTTCATTGCAAAAGAAACTCCATTCAGATTCTGAATACATATACAAGTGTATAAAACCAGCAAATATAGTTCTGTATCAGCATATACTGACAGGTAGCAAGATCCCTGTCTACAAAAAATATGCTCCATAAATATTTCATGTTTATCAAGATAATTTTACCACTCAGCAATTTCCTTACTTTTCTTTGGATTTCTGACATCTACAAATCACCCAAGAAGCACTACATTTCTCTGGTTGCCTGGGAGGCAACACAGCAAGGCACAAGCAATCTAGAAGATCTCTGGAGTGCATTGATGACAATTCCTTGACACCAAGGATGGAGGAGCCAACAAGGGGACATGGTCTGCTGCACTTCCATCAAGGAAGAACTAGTTGATATGTGAAGACTGGAGGCAGCTTAGGCTCCAGCAACCCTGAATTGATTGAGTTCAGGATCATGAGAGGAGGGAACAAGGCAAAAAAGCAGGACCATAAATCTGGACTTCAGGAGAACCTACTTTGGCCTGTTCTGGGCCAAAGAGTGCCATGGTAGCCGGACCCAGAGAAAACAAGGGTCATGGACAGTGGCTGATGTGCAAGGATCACCTCCTCCAGATCAACAATGGTCCATCCTGACCATCGGGAATTCAATTAAAAATAGTGGGAGACCCACATGGAAGACCAAGGAAAGTACGAGTCTGCTGATGAATTGGGCAGGGAATTTGGTGGCAAAGTACATGGAAAAAGCCAGTGCAGTCCTAGCATCCACAATTAGCATAAATTTCACTGCTACTAAACATATGATATGCAGTTACACTCTGGATGGCACAACAAATAACATTAAACCAAAGTGCAGATGTTCACCCTTTCCTCAGCACAGTCAGAAAAGCAGATGCAATCCTTAAATCCCAAGGAAATGTGTATCTGCACGTGCATGAGCACAGAAGGACGACTCCAACCTGGAACTTGTGAATAACATGGGAGTAGACCAGACCTCTGTATAAAAACAGTTTATGCTTGACCAAAAAAATATTAAGGAAACAGTCTTTGTTCAAAAGATCCACTGCAAGAAGACAAATCTAACATAGTGCATCTGAATACCAGTGCTGACTGAAACAAAGTTTGCCTGAAATCTAGGAAAGCATGATCCAGTCCCTCCAAGTATCTTTAGGACATCCCTGTGCCTACCAACAGGTCTTGTTCTCAGAACTCTGAACTGGTACATTTTTTTTAGTTTCTGGAATTAATGACTGCAGTGCAAATTATCTAAGTATTTAGAATACGCACGCATGGCTGAAGAATTCCTCGTTCATGTACTGCTTCTAACAAACCAATGTGATAGGGCTTATTGTTTGTTTTTAATAAGAAAAGGAGTTCACAAATTCATCTAATGTGATAATTAGATTGTGGTCTGATGATCTGATTATATGTGAAATTTCTTGCTATCATAGCCAGTTCCTGGGCTTATGCAAATGGGCATGACTCCATTTTCTCCAGTGGAGCTACATTAATTCACAGCTGCTCAGGATCAGAGCCTACCTGTTTCTGACATCTAGGATACGAATTCATATGGTTGTATGGCATCAAGATTCACTAGTCAAGTACAGCACATACCTAAATATTTCTCATTTGAGATATTCTGCTGCAGTAATGCACCTTCTCCTGGGCTCCCCCACCTTTCACTACTCTTCTTATTCATTCCATCTAAATTCACTTTTTGCTTCAATTTCTCTAGCTACATTTACATCTTGACTCTCTTGATTTCATTCCTGAAACAAAATTCAAGCTGTTCACTATCTTTTTTAGTTTTTTTCTCATGTCTTTAAAAACCTTTTGTCTTAAAGCTATTGAAATTCCTCTCCATTTTTTTTTTTTTTTGCTCCCTCTCTCCCAGTACATTCATTTTCCTTTTGTTAATAGCTGGAAGAATTACTTTTCTCACATTGTTCCTGAAGATAGAAAGAACCCCTTAATTGCTGTTAGAACTTTATAAAAGCAATAATACAACTATAACAATGCTAACAATACCACTATCCCAACAACAAAACTACTGTCAAACACAAGGTGCATCATACCTTTCTCTCACCCCCTTCCCTACTCTCAAAAGATTTGGAAGTGGCCACACCTGGAAGCCTTCCAGCCATGAAGGCACATGACTTTGGTGTATTCTTGTGATAGGAACAAAAAGGTATGTGTTTGGAGACGCTCACCCTTTCTGCCTCCTGAGGTATATGCTTCAGGCATTCTATGCAAATGAGCCAATGTAATTAGGGTAGCATGAGCCAAATTCTGCATTCAGGACCCACATAGAAAGCAGATAATTAACCAAGGGGGAAAAAAAAGAAGAAACTTTTCTATTTTTTTAATATACTATTCAGATATAACTGATCCTGAGGAAATTATTAATGTGTGTCTAATCCCCATGACTTAAGCATATATGTGATTCTATTCTGTTGCTAATCATGGTATTTTGGTTTTTTTCAGGGGGTTTCTTTTTGCACAAATCAAAGGAGAAAGAAACACATCCATGGGTCACTCATAAATAGAAATTTATTGTTATCCTTGAAATAATTATAATCTGGTGGGAAAATGTTGTAATTTTTTATCTTTCCCCCTCAAAATTAAAATTCCTTTGCTATTGGGAATTTAATGCAAAGAAAAGAGAAAATAGCCACAGTTAGTGTATGACCCCACCGTATTTTTATGCTTTGGCTTCAAAGGTAACCTACCAGCTCACACAGAAAACAAAGAAAGGTTACTTTTGCAAACTGTCTTAAAAGCACTCAACAATAACGACCCCAAATCACTACACCTCTCAGTTGTCTTACTGCAGCATTTGGGGGCTATTACTGTATCTTGTTGATAAATAAGGATCAATAACAAAACCTTGTTTGGAGTCTTCTGATGTCTTCCCTTTATGTAGTATGTTTACTTTGACTGCATGCCACAACTGTGTGCCACAATCCCTTTCTGATTTCAATCTCATTTTTGGATACATAGGAGGTTGGAATTTTCCTATAAGCAGCAAAACAAAAAGAGGCAAAGCATGCCTGCTTGTTCTGAAGTGGCAAAATCACATTTGTCAAATAGAGATGGACTTTAATTTGCTCCTGTAAGTTGTGATATCTGTTATTTTCCCGCTGGAGAATCAAGTGTGCATCATTTTTCTCAGCTGCTTTTTGAGAAAATTGTAGTTCATGAAAACCTGGTAGGTATTAATGGGAAAAGGATGCAATTTGACTTACAGTTCAAGTTATCTCTATTTTCCATTAACAGAGAGTGCTATGTTTTTAAATTAAAAATGGTCCAAAGCTACAAAATTCAAGGTTTGTATCAACATTTTGTTCAGTCCCATGTTTGAGGAACAAGTTGGAAATTAATCCCATATTAGGTTCAGGTCATTTTATACAGCCTCTGCTTGTGGACTCTAGCTCTTGAGTAGTCAGTGTCCACTTTCAGGAGTTTGTTAAATGCTCGTCACTTGTTAAGATAAGATTCAAAAGTCAGAATTAACAACTATTTGCTCTAGCTTGTCCACCATCCTGGATGCTTGGACTATCTACCTGTCTGCTCAGTACACACACACACACCCCAGCAGAATTACGTGACAGCACCTGTTCTTGATGAGACACGTACAAGCTTCCAAAGGGAAACAACTTTACAAGATGCAAACCCATGATTTTCTGTATTTATAGTATGTATATACCACCAAAACTATTAATATGACAATAGATTAAAAAAAAGGAATTTCCCTTGCAGTCAAGGAATAATGCACACTTTGCTATTTTTTGAAAAGCCTTCCTCTAATAAAAAGGAATTTCTCTGATTTTTGACAGATGCCACTGCTGCTGTGGGATCCAATTAGATGTTTTGTCTTGCATAATGACTGCTAAAGATATACACACATAGCATTACACAAGGAATTAAGATGTATAATTGCATAATGGCTGCTAGGGAATCATACACATGGCATTACACAAGGAATAAGGATGTATAATTCCTAATGAGAGTGACGTCTAATGCCTGAGAGTAGCAGGCTAGACATTAGGTCCCCATTAAGAATAGGTTTAATTTAAAGCATTTGAATAGTCTGACTCAAATCAATCTCAAGTACAAGCGGATGTTTAGGCAGATTTTTTCATTAGGACTTTACTCCTAATGCACAGCAAATTTATTTCATTCAGATTTTTTAAGAGCTTGTATTAGAAATATATAATGCCAAGCAAGTAAAAGACATGATTACCTATATGAAGCCTTCCCAATACATCGTTTTTTACACCTGACAATTAACGAGTCAACCTACAGCAAATCTTTGTAAATCTTGTTTTGTTAATGCCTCCTCTACTGAATTTCTTTCTTAAACAAGAAAATAATTTGACATACTGGTGGTGTTCTTGGTCTTCCTGTTGGGCCACCTCAGCTCACTAATAACTCTGCCCTCAAGATGTGTCCACACTTGTACAGGTTTTCAAAGGAAACTAGTGTTATGCCTATCCCCTTCTTGACTGGACTGAGTGCCTCCCCACTACACACATGCGATATACGATGGATGTGCACCTCAGCACTGAGCTGTAGACAATGGCAGAGTTAAAACATACACAAGTAGCACTTCTGTTAAGACCCTGACAGTATCCTTGTCCATCAGCCACAGAAACTGTAAGGCTTAACGGGACATGTGGTACTCTGAGATAACACATGCCTTGTGGGTGTTGAGGCAGAGGCGAATGCTTTCAGTGACCTGCCAGTGTTATCTTGCAGCAACATACACACCTTGGAATATCCTACGAAATTATAAAGTAGCCCCAAACTCACAGAAAATTATTATTTTTTTTTTAATTTAACAACTAAACAAAAGAAATGAGGTGCGTAATAATTAAATGGCCAGTAAAGAGCAAATAGCTTATGAAATGTTTCATTTCTGGACTGCTGAGGAGAACAATAGACAGGCACACAGGTGAATGAAATAAAATGTCATGTACATTCTTCATGCTATTCAAGCACAGCAATTTCCCCAAAAGGTCCTTCATTAAAACAAGAATGAAATAATGGAAGAGATAGTTTGGAAAGACTTTTTCTTTTTTTCATGAACCTTAATATTTCTCAAGACACACTTCTATTTATAATTCTGATTGACATTTGAAATGCCATAGTTACTCTACTGGATCATACCACAGCCCTGTATAGACACAGATTTTGCAGCCCGCAATTTAATTCCTATATCTATATCTATATCTATATATCTGTAATTAGAATAATTCAATGTTTCCAATTAAAGAAAATTAAGTGGGTTCAAGTTTTCTAGAAAATATGGACTCTTTTTCCAACGGATTCTTACAAACCAGTAATCATTACTATTAATTTATCAAACAACAGTAAGTATGTATCAATTCGCTTGGAAATCTTGCAACCCTACATGATGTTTTAGCAACAATCAGGGACTACTCTGGATTTACAGTGTTCTGTCTTTTGCACTTAAATAAAAAAAAAAAAAAAAAAGC
>VWZT01006827.1:276168-297500 GCA_013397055.1 Pachycephala philippinensis
AAAAAAAAAAAAAAAAAGCCAGTTCAGCTATATGGGATTAAATACTAAGAGATACTAAACCAGCAAATTCCAGTTCCCTCTTGCAGAAACCTTTCAATAATGCCATTTACAAAGTTTCTGAATTATACTCTCTGAAAACAGAAACTGCTTCCTAATTTTGTTGGACAATCAATTACAGATAAGATAGATGGGAAACTTGTCCAGACTATAGCAATGAACAACTAATACTTGTCCTCTTTGTCCTGTGAGTAAATATTGGTTTTGTCTGGAATAGTATTGATTGCAAATCAACTTTTAAAAATATCTCAGCAGATGACTTGTGTTAGTGTCCTCTTGAAGCAGTGGGTTCCACACAAGTGAAGTGCTTCCCATTCAAGAATGAGTTTCTCTTGTGTTTTTTTTTTTCTTCCTGTGAGTAATGGTCATATAAAATCCATATACAGGAGTAAAATACAGCTTTGATACAAAAGCAGATGAATGAATGAATACCTCAACATTCAAGCAGTGTAACATCAAGACTGTACATCGTAAGAATTTCTTAAGATCTTATTTTAGCTGTAAAGATACATTATAATTAAGTTATTTTATACTGTATTCAGTATAAAATAACTCCAGTTATTTCACATGATATTACTTATGTCATAAATATGACATAAATAAATATGACATATACTGAGATGTAGTGTCCTGTTCAAGGGCGCAATCTCTGGAGACAGTTAATATCTTTTGCTGGACCAGTTGGTACAGCTAGAATATTGAGCAGGGGTGTTGGATATATACTGGCTTCTTCAGTTTGATCCAAACCCAAAAACTTCCCTGTTTTAAGAGTTTCCTGGAACAAAAGAAATTAAGGAAGATTTCCTATGAGCATTAGCAATCAAGAATATAGTTTTGCAGACATTTGTATAATGAGTTTGAGAGATTATATGGATTTTCTGATGTTTAACCAGGCTTGAGGTTATAATGCAGCTCAGGACATTGAAAGTTCTCGTTTTCCCTTCTATCCCACTACCTATTAATGAAACTTGTGGAAATATATCTGATAACACACAGTTAAAATTGGCCCCATAGGTTACCGAGATCCTAACGGGGTGTTAAAGATCAGCAAAGACACAGGAGCAGTGCTCTTCCATGAGACTTATTTCCATACAAAAACAGGATAAAAAAAGTGAGTTCATCTCACACTCTGACAGGCAAAGTCTGCTGATAAAGAGGGAACAGGAACATGGAGCAGATACATCCCGATGAAAACAGGGTAAGGACTTACAGAGTAGAGAACAGAGTGACATGTCCCATTGTTAAACCTGCTCCTCTTTGTGCTCTATATATAATTTTCTTTTCATGCTCCTGTAAGTCTCTATCCTTTTTTCTGCTGTGTGTTCTGAAAGGAAGAGAGATATCTTTTAAAGGCCCTCAATAGGTTTTTGGTAACCTATTTTATGTAATCATTAGCCTTCATTATGTTTCCATCATCTGATTTTCACATTACTTAGCTTCATTTTTTGCTCTCTCTGACTGTGAAAAAAGAAATGCACGTATATCCAGGTTAGCTTTTTTTGTACTAAACCCAAACACTTTCAATAGGTTACTCTGAAGGTGTTCTTTTCTTTTTTTTTTTTCCCCATGGAAAGAAAACTTCATATTTTTCAACATTTCAGTGCTTAACTATTTGAAACTTGTAATCATTTTGGTTGTTCTGCTTTGTTCCTTTGTTTCAAGAGCAATTACACCCGTAGGCGCAGGACACAATAGGAGTTATAGCATTTTTGATGCAATGTAAGTGGTGTCTTATGTAACAAGACCATCCCCTCCCAGGCTTTGCTTCACTTTGTTTACCCCAGTAATACAATCCAGCATCTGATTTGCTTTCAGCACTGCAGCTGTGTTTAAGTCCAAAGGCTTTAGGGACTCTTCTATAAACAACTCCCAAATCTCTCTCATATCAAATAATCCCCATTCTGTTCTGGGAAGGATTTTTTTTCTGTGAGTGCTGATTAACAAGGTAACGGAGTAGAAGTTGTTTCCTTCCAACCTTCCTACCAATTCATTCATGATAAGACCCCTACACAGTGCTTGCAACACTACTGCTATTTCCAAAAGAGAGAATTTTGATGTGATAAACAAACATGGGCAAAACCTATCAAGAAAAAGCCAGAAGAAAGCTAAATATAGGCTCATTCTCATGCCATTATCAGCTAGTGGGAATTCATGAATCATCTATGTCTATTTAATACTATGAGAGGTCATAACTTATGTTGATCCTCCCCCAGAGATGACAAAACAATAACATTTTAAAGGTATTTGCTTTATGGTTTCTTGATTAATGAGGCTTTGAGCTGATTCACTACTACACTCACTGCAGCGGAGGGTATTGGCAAGTATACATGATGCAAGGGCAAACAGATTGACACGTCAAACACAACCCATTTACCACACACGTAAAATGCATAGTACATAAATATCTAAGGACAGAGCTTTAGAATGATTTCTGTATTACGTGCACAACAGAGAGTACAAATATGTACTTTGTTTATAGTTGTCTCTGTAGTCACAGCAATGACATGCTTTTGTTACGAAAGCTCAGAATGGAGAAGAGGAAAGCTACATTTTGCCTTGTCATGGTTGCTGCCTTCTGGGTTCTGTGCTGCACTCCCAGGGGAGTAGGAACTTGCTTGTTCCCCCAGTGCACATGGATGTGGGGCAAACTCTGAGAGTATGGGCAAACAGGGAGTGAGACCTGGCAGCTAGGACATGAATATAGGGTGGGAATCTCCCAGGAGGCAGTGGGGACTTGTTTGAAGAAGGGAGCAAATCCTCAGCTAAGTCCTCACACATAGCTAATGAGTTCTTAAAAATCTGGAGGGCTCTCTGGAAGTTTGTTGCAGCCTAAAAAGCCACTAACACTTGATGGGCTGGAAAGCAAAATGGAAGTAATGGCACACTTGTAATGACATGCTGAAAGATTTATCTTTTCCCAGATATATTAATTTAATGTCTTGGCCACTGACTTTTGTTATGTTTAAAATTAATGGATCATTCTAGATCAGTATATGAGATGTAAATAGGCATATATAGTTCTGAGTTGTACGTGTGTGTATACATACATATAAAAAAAAGTATATGTAGTATCTGGTTTGGTATGTTTATAATAAAATCTCTCCAAAAGTGGAAAATTTTTTCCTTTTTTTTTTTTTCCCCAGCATTCTTTTCTTTTTCAGAAAAAGTGGGCCAGTTTGGCTTTATAGCTTCTGGATAGTTGGAGGTTCAGCTGTAATATACAGTAAGAATTCATTACTGTCCAGTTAGGGTAAATACCTGTTGGGTTCAAAAGATAAGTCAATTAGGACTCTTTCCTGTAATTACTATTTTATAATGATTAATCTTCACTGTGTTTGTCTTTCAGTCTCTTTATGTGAATCATGTTTAAGTAAATAAATGAATTATATTGAAACTAAATCTAATCACGGGGGAGAGGTTTTCATATCTTCTGAACAACACGAAGCCATTTATTAAAACTGACTTAACCTCTGGGATTATGCAATCCCTTTTGATGTGTATTTGAAGAGGAGTTTGTGAAGGGAATCCTGTGGCTTAAAGTACAGCAGACACAGCTGAGATCCACCTGCAAAAAGCTGAGAGTGAGATGCCCTGCAGCAGGTCTCACCCAGGGTCCAAAGCACGTCTAGTTCTGTCTCCCACATAAGCTCCCCCATTTCAGTGATACATGTCTTCAGAGATCCAAAGACTTATCGATGCGAGAGAAGTATGAGAGGAAGTCTGGGCAAAAGAAAGGCTTCAGCCTCCTGACTGTGCAGACATCCTCAGCCCAACATTTATCAGTCTTTCAGAAGTGTAGCTGGGTTCCCAGTAAAGCAGTGTAAAAAGGTAGTACCTTCAAATGCTTTTCTAGTCTGCTTTTTCTGTACAAAGGAACAGTGTTGGTGTGTATTTCAGGCTAGATCCAATAAAGGATGTGGGTGCACAGAAGTTAAATACTGCAGTATTTAATGTCCTAGAATGAAATACAGACACTTGCACAGGTATGGCAATCTGATTTAGGTGTTTAAGAGCAGCACAGAGAGGCCTACACAGAAACAAATAGGTGGTATTTTGCAGGCAGACACAACACAGCGAAACAACCCCCCAACAAACAGAGAGTTTTTCCAGTGCAAGTGTGGTGTGAGTGGAGCTCCCTGGCAATACTTGCCAGGAGCTGCTGTTTGTCACACCCTGCCAGGAGTCCGCAGCAAGGTGAAAAAGTTTGCAAATGATGGTGCATTGTTTACAGAGAGGCAGAGATGATGCTGATTGTAAAGATCTCTGGAAGAACATTATAAGATTGGATGATAAAGTGGCAGGTTAAATTCATTGTATATTTTTGTGGCTATGTACTCTGTTTCAGTACCAGATTTAGGAGGTATCAAACAAAAATAGTACGAGTGAAGTTCAAAGCAGCTTACTGGAAGGAAGCAGTTCCTCATGCCATGCACAATATGTTTGCGGACCTTCGTGCCAAAGGATGTTATGCAAGCTGAAAATCTACACCCTTTCAAGAGAGACTGGTTAAGTGCACAGCAGACAAATCCAAAGGAAATAATTACAGACACATCCATCTCGGGAAGTGCCCTTAGTTAACTGGAGTCTGAGAAGATGTAAAAGTATCACACTTACTTCTTCTTATCCTACTGTTTCCTAGAGACCTGCATACAGCTACTGCCGGTGACACCAGAGCTGGCACGGCGTGGCCATTCTGCCTCTGCCCGAGTGCAGAGGCCAGGTGTGTGCCAGTGCCTGGCCTGGGACAGGGGTGCTGCTGGGCTGGGTGGGACTCAGTGAGGCTGGATGAGCTGCCCAGGGTGGCACAGGCAGGGGCACAGTAACACTGGCTGCAATTCACTGTCACACAGATTTAGAATTGGGCATTATTGTGCTACTGGTACCAGGGCAGTGGTGCTGGCACTGGGTATCATCCAGCACTGCTGCCAGCAAGCTCTGGTGGTAGGAACTTGTTGGGCAGCAGACCCAAAAATGAGGTCCTAGTGCACCATGACAGCCATACCAGGTGAGTGCAGGAGCTACAGTGAGCTGATCCACCCTGCAGCTTAGTGTGTTGAGGGTCATGTCAATGCCAGAAGTAACTCAAAATGGAAAGCATGCCTCACTCCCTTACAAATTCATTTGCACTAAACTGCATTTTCTGTGGTGCCCCTGCTGGAGGAGCAGCTCAGAAACTCATTCCTCATATAGGAGATGCTGACTACATAGAAATAGATCTGGCACTACATAAATGAAAAACTATATATGGGATGAGAATTTAAAATCAAATTTAAAATGCAGGGCTTCAAAACCAATTCTTCTCCCCAGTCTGTTATAAATTATACAGCCTTCAGTATAAGCTTAAAGAAACAGCAGTTCTTGACAGCAGTTAACCTCTTTTTTCATTACTGGGGCTCTTCCAGTTCCTTCAGATCAATAATGTTCCTATGTATCTTTATAAATGTGAGTAGCAGAAGTTGACCCCATCTTGCTTTTCTGCTGAAAAGTAGAATCAAAAGTATTTTAATGGATATTTGAAACAGGGAGATTAAATTTTCTGTTAGTTATACCATGAACAAAAGGCAAGAGAGAATGCTATATAACTTGGGACATTTTTTACCCTTGAATTTCTTCACATCACAGTTATTTTTGTAATTTCTTTTTACATTGCTTTTTGCAATCCTGAGAGATTTTAATGTGAACTGACTAGGTTAAAAGGTGCCTATATTTCATAGCCTATTAAAAAAAATACCCCTCTTTACTTTATAAAACTGACATTGCTTTTACATTTTGCCATTTACTTCTAGAAACAGCCAGGGTAATTGAATGAGGCAATCCACATCTGCTCTTCTATCCAGTAAGTTTCAAACCAAAATTTAATTCAAGATCTTTTATACCAACACTGAACTTTTCAGTCAGTTCTGTAAGGACTAATGTGGAAGTTAAAGCAAACAGATTGTTCATTGATCAATAGATATTTTAAAAGAACAAAAGCACAAGGGAAAATGTATATTGATTTTAAATTACTTGACAGATTGATTTTACATTTATAATCTGAGCTAATTTAATCTGGTACTTTTCCTCTAAAATTAAGTTATACTTTATATTAGTATTTTCTATGTAGATACTTGTCTACTGGAGGAAACCAGGCTAGTTATGTATGTATGCCCTCATCTTTTTAAGGGTTTTGTAGAAACTTTGTCACAGTGGATAGAATTATAAAAAGCCTATTACCCAAGCTGGCTAACACTTGTATAAATCATTAACTATAAATATAGGTAAATGCACTTCAGCTGAATGTGTTAACTACTCAGATAGCTTAGTAAAAATGCAAGTTGCTACTGAATAATTTACAACATTATTACTTTTTAGATGATGACAAGAAAACAAATGCAATGCTTTCGTCTCCTTTTACTAGGAACATCAGAAAAATCCAGAATATCTTTCCAAAGACAGTAGAGGACTTTTTGACAAGATGCTGAAACAGTCAGACAACAAATACAGATTTGCAACTAAATTTGGTTTACTAGCAGGGATTCTTTTAAGTGTGCAAGCTGTTATGACTGCTACATCTATTTTTAGAGCCCTATGTTTCCTTCTGCAAGTAACAAATCCATGGAATTATTGTTGTTATTGTTTATTATTATTACTATTATTAATCCTGTTGAAATAATAGTGCTCTAACATCTGTTGTTGAACTACTACTTTCATAGTAATCTCCAGGGTAGCTAACAGCAGCCTGAAACACCCATATCATTGCTATCCAAGAAGTGGAAACTGCAGGAACATTAACTTCTGATTCTGGTTCTGCTTTTAACTGCTAGCTCCAGCAAGTCACAACTCCTGAATTTTATCCCTTGCATTTCTGAATCACTCTGAGAAGTACTTCAGAAACTTCTGAAATGTGCAAACTGAAATCCCTCGTGTGGTGGCTCAGAGGATAAATCCCTTTAACTCCTACCCATGGCACTGGCTCTCACTCTCCCCTTTCCAGGAATTCCTACCACTCTTGCCCATAAGAATTTGAAAATTCTGGTGAAGGACCCATGTATTGAAACACTTCCTAATGCACTTCCTAGTGCTTGAGGGATGGAGCTGGGCACTGCAGATTTTGGGAAGCACATGTGAGCATCTGCTCTCTGCTGAGAGAAGAGAGGTCAGAACCCCCCTCTGCATGGCACAGCTCGGCCACACTGGGGCTGCCTGAGGCACCTCCTGGTTGAGGTGACACGGAGGGGGTGATCACTTACCAGCTTTTATAAGAAACCTGTCACTAGCAACAAAATGGAGCCAACTGTAACCTAGGAAACTGCTGCGAAATAACCACAGAGCAACTGAGCACAACTGCTGCACATCAGCACTGACATCAACATCTGGAAATTGCCCTTTAAGCTACCAAAAAACCCAGGGTTTCTCACTAATGAGCTTTAAAAGGGGCTATCTAAGAGCTAGGAGCTTGGCCCATGGTTGCTCAGCAAGAGCAGGAGGTGTTCTCTATGTAGCAGAAATCAGCGGCTTCACTGGCTTCCGAAACTGGAAGCCACTGTCAGTGGAAACATGACGGCAGCTCTAATTCAGGGCCTTGGACATATTTTCATCTTGCCTGTGAGGTTTACAAGCAGTTATTCAAAATTTATATTACAAGGAATGCATTCCATAAAACCCCAGAAAAAGCCCTTGACCCAGAAAAAACACGTTAAACAAAAGGGCTGTAAGAGAAAGAATGGTATATGCAGGCTGCATGCAAAGGAAGTATCTGTAATACAGTTTGTACACCTTTAAGCAAATCTCCTCACTTTCAGATAGCTGGGGTGGTTTTTTTTCTCCCCCAAACGCAATTATTTCTGCATTGCAAAGCTTTAGGATGTTCCCGAGGAGCACACCACCCACAACCCCAATTTCAGACTCCCTCACCTGCTACTCATCTCAGTAGTTCTGTTAAACTTAACAGAAGCTTTAAACAATTCAGAAGTGCTTCCCAGCACTAAGAAGAACTCAGTACCTTTTGGATAGAAATCCCAATGCCCAAGATTAGAAAACCTGTAAATTCTTCAATGTCATCAAGCAATTCTGAACCTATATACTTTTGCCACATGCAACCTCTGTTCCACAGTTAATTTGATTCCTATGTTTCCTAACCAGCAAAAGCCTTTTGTAAACACAAAAGATTCTGGCAACTTCACTTATGAATGTGATTATTTCTTCTATTCAATCATCAGGAACATATCCTATGATTGCCTATCACACAATGATAGAGTAGAGAACCAGAATCTCTATTTTCATTTGAAAGGTCATTCCTTTCACATTTTTCTCAGTCTCTTTCCTTTTCTTCCCAAAGTGCAAAATACCAGTGTCCTAACTGTGCACACATTTATTTGAAATATATAAAACACAGAAATATTGAGTTACAATGACCACAACCAGAAAATCAGACACTGAAGATTTCTTACAACACAATGAAGCATTGGCTTTTATAAGACTCTCAGTAAAAGCAAGAGAAACTGAGCAAAGTTGGATCTGGTTTTAAACTTCTGCCCATGGATTTTAAAACTTAGTAATATAATAAACTGTGGAATTACACTCCGAAGACCTATCTCTATGCTGAATATTGTTAGGAATACAAAGTACATATGAACATGGCACATTAACATTGTCAGGAACACATGACTCCGGGACACATAGTGCATTATTTACTGTACTTGCTGAACTTTTTGAACCATGGTAGGAAAACAGATCAAAGAACAGGCAAAAGGAGTTGAGTTTTTAAGACTATTTCCTTAAATGACTTTTTTACTGTAATACAAGAGAAGAGGGAATTGTTTGAATATGGATTTTATATACATATATAGCATCCTGTTTTTTTTTTTGTTTTTTTTTTTTTCCCAGATGAAGCTCAGGGCTGATTATGTATGGAAGGCAAATTATTCTCTCAACCAACAGAGGATGGTCTCTGTAGATCAGAATATCAACAGAGAACTGTGGTAAAATTATTTAGTTGTCAAAGACTACATTATACATGGGCTGTAAATGAATGGATTTCAGTTCTAAATTCAGACACTCTTTCCATTCACAGAAAATTAAACTTATTCTGAAAAGGAGAAATATCGAGTATTCACTCTCTTTCTAAAATTATCTGACAGCTTCAGTGCTTAATGACATACAGCCTGTCATTCCTCCAAAAACCTGTGAAAACCACAGGTGCTGTGTCACTAATGCACCGTTCTCATAATTAATAAAACCATAGGGATGGAGCAGGCTTTATCAGAAACAATAGCAACAAACTCAAGGCCTTGTATCCTGCTCGCTTATGATACATTGCCAGTGACTGTGACTAAGAAGATAAGTGTACATATTAACGATGCCTGTGCTGCTGAGTCAAGGCTGTATATGCTAATATGACATTTTCTTAACTTTTGACTTCCAAGCTCTTCATCCATAATATTTTTGTAACAGATTTTGAAAAGGAACTTATTTATCTTTGTAAAAGCTAATGTCCTTTCTGGGTCCTGGTTATGATTACTTACTCTTCTGAGGCTGTACGGTGTCAAGAGAGCTTAGCTGTAAGTGTTGAGGATCACAGATAAAATAATATGTAGAGATAATCTCTAAAATGAATTTTCTTCTGCATACAAAGAAAATGGTGGTATTGCTTAGTTTATCAAGCTGTATTTGTGACCAGAAACACCTCATGGATTCAACACATGCCTCTATTCAGTGCCATGAACCAGCTACATTTGTCATGAGTGTTTTTCAACTATAGTTTGACCAAAGGCTTTAAAGAAATTCAGTGCAAATGTGATTCCTCTCAAAATTCCCATGTCTTTCCACTGTTGTAGCCAAATACAAAACAAACTGCTGCCTATTGGTTCAAATGAAGCAAAGAAGAATGTACATAGAAACTTCCTGCTTTGCTTTGTAAAATTCATACATCTTTTACAATGGATGCTTCAGACTGCTTGCAACTTAAGATACAAAATCTGACATGCCAGCCACAAGCCATGCAGGGAACATCTTCATCTTCCAATGCTTGAAATGTGGGTCAGCTTTCATACGAAAATTCTATTCTATTGAATGTCAGATTATGCAAAATGCAGATTGAAGAATAAATAATAGCAGCTTATCTGAATGAAAAGGAAGAGATTCTCCTTCACGACACTCATTTCTATTTCTGCTTATCAGTTTATGTCTCTGTTCTGAGCAATGCATTTGTCTACATGCTGCACTGATTCTGAAGCACTTCCTATGCCAGTCCTGCCTGGCAGGGACATAGCAAGGTGACCCTGTCTAGACAGGGCTGTTGGGCAGAAAGGAGCTGCTGTCTTCCCACAAGATTTGGTCAAACTGCCTTACAAGACATTTAATAAGGGTGAAAGCAGACGACAAGAGCTTTTCCTTTAGCCTCTGGCTTTTCTTGGCCTAGGGCAGCCCTTGAATTTACGAGGGCACCAGCTGCTGGAAAGGCTTAAAGAGAGGCAGAGCTGAATAAAGAATCTCCCCAGAAGGTGAACTCAGCCCTGGGCTTGCTGGGGAACAGACAAGTTGCTGAGCATATGTCTAGGTCACAAATTTGAAATACCAGGATTTCAGTTTCCCTTGGACCCAGAGGGAAAATCTCCAACTGAACTACCAGGCCCTTCCCTCCCACTTCCACCCCCAAAAATAAACAAAACAATGCTTCCCCTGCCAAGGGCAAGAGGAAAAAAAAGAAAAATAAAGGGGATGAGGTTTGTCCCTAGCCACTTAACAGAGACAGTGTAGTCCTGCCCCCAGATCCGACTAAAGACAAAGTCCAGATATCTTTGGATGGCTAAACTTACTATAAAAATGGCCAAATTCAAATTCCTTCACTTTTGTAGCACATTTATACCTACACACAGAGGAAGACCCAACTCAAGTATGACTAAAGTAAAGAATTTAGTTCTGAAAAGGTTGTGTTGGCTCACAGGATGTCTGCCGAGGGAGCGTGCAATCTGTGTGTCTCTTTTTATACTCGACACCAGAGGAGAATGGAATGAGGGAAATTACATCTGAAATAGCAAATGTAGGGGTTTTGAGTCACCACCCAGAAGCGTCTTTTTATAGATGAAAACTGCAATCGTTTTGACAAGCAAAGTGTAGTTGGGTGTTCTTTGTATAATTTGACTTATCTGGGTTTTCTTTTTATAGATCCCTTTCCTGCCCACAATGGCAATTTCCTGTTTACTGCCTTTTCCAAGTACCACATTCATTTGTTTTCATTTGTAATTAAGACATTAAAAATTACAGCAGTGTTCAGTCATAAAAGCTGAATACTGTTACATGCCCTACTAGTAAAATTGTTTTGTTCTTACAGACAATGGAGGAGAAGAGAGAGAGAGAAAGAAAACATATTTATTTGTTGCATCACAGCAAGTATGTTCTCCAGAATGAATTTCTCAATTCTGACTTTTCTATTAGAGGTCAATTCTATTTACAACGGAATGGGAATTGTTATTTGTGACTATCGCTAACGAGTTTAATGTGTTCTGCAAATATTTCTGTGAAATATGACATGCAATTTATTTTTGTGAACATTAGCACAAATAAAACTTGATGGAATGATATGTTTGCAATGGGAAGTGAGCAAGTCCAACCATACTTAAGATTAAAACATATTTATTTTTAAATTGAGTAACCGTTCTGGAGAAAAAGCATGGTATAATATTACAGTTTCAATAAGAAACATCACCACTACAAAAAAAAAATCATCTTCCAAATTCAACAATAATTATCTAACTCAAATGTGGAATATTTTCAATATTTTTAATGCTCTTATATAACTCAGCATTCATTTAGAGAAAATAAGATAGAAGAGAAAGCAATGAGACTCTACCTGCACTGCTTTGCTAAGCTCAGTATATCGTGTCTAATACTACTGGTTATGTAAATCCAATATTTGTATAATCATTTGTGAAAACACTTGATTCACTAATTGTGCAAATTTAATAACTGTGTTTTTGAAAAGCTATAGTGTGCACAAGGTCTTCCAGTCTTAGCACAATTCAGTTTTGTTTGGCTTCAGTTTTCATACACTGGTTCTTGTTTAACTCTTACATTACTGGTTTTGAAATCCTCTGATGGATTAGAAAATCCATTAGTACTGTCGTCAGGAAGGGGATCAGTCATCCCTCAGTATCTTCTGCTTACTTAAATGAATCGAGCAGTCTCAATTTTTAAGGCATTTTTTCCTGTTCTAAAATAAATTCTATCTATCAGATCCTCCTCAAATTTTCAGCTGTTCCCAGTCAACTGTTCCCTTAGATGTTCTCACATCCAAGATTCACCTATTTCTGTTGCATCATTCTGGGAGTGCATGGGTAGTTGCATGTCCCTTACAACCCAGAGATCCGTGTCAAGGTCACCTCTTTCTTAAATGTAATATATTTGGGAAGTAATTGTACAGCTGTGCAGGTATATTAAAGTACATTTGGTTTGTGATCTCAGTGGCTGAGAATGACTGCATCTTTGTTTACAGTTCCTATCAGTCTTTGTGCCATCCACCAGCTCCCTGATGGGTCATTTCCATTTATCTCCAGATCACTGATTAAAATGTGGCTTTGTACCAAAGTCTGTGAAAGCCCAATGAAATCACTCCCATCCAGGATAATTTCTCATTGGCAACAGCTTTTTGACATCTGTTCAGTACATTAGAATGTCATAAGTCACAAAGTCAGACCCCTTGCAATAAATCATAATGCAGCGTTTCTACCCAATTACATTCATCAACCAAATCTGCCACGACGTCTGAGATTTAAATCAAGTTTGTTGACAAGAGTTTCTCTTTAGAAAGTCATGCTGTCTGAAATTGATTACTTTCTTGTCCTTTGAGTCTTTATTAATTTAATTTCATTGGCACTTCCTTTTTTTTTTTTTGTCAGGGATAGGTGACAGCCTAACCAGCGCTTGGGACATCCTTCTTGACATTTTTAATAGGGAAAAGACACTATATACTGCAACAACAGCTGGCACTTCATCACTGTTGTTATTTCATTTTACCAGAATTTACCCTGTTCCAAGATTAACTAGAAAGAGCAGAGTCAACAGACTTTAGATCTCCTTATCTAGGACTTCTGAATACGTATTATAGAAAATACCTTTTTAGAAATATTAATGCCAAGCACAAATTTCTGCAGTCCCTCCAAGTTAGTAAAAGACTGGAAAGTCTGTGTGTGAAATAAAATGCCTTATGATACTTTTGTCCAAATACAGAGCTAAAATATTTATGGTGCACTACTGATAATTTTGCGGACTGAATGAAGATGAGACTACCAAACTGAGGCTCTCTTTAACATTGGATGTACTTATCTTGGTTATTCTTATCTTTTTAATTTTTCATATCTCTAGAAACCACGCATATTTGTTTAGCTCAATCTATAATTTCTTCTATTGATTTTCTATTCTTGACAAATTCTAATTGATACTAACAAAAACCTATTTTTTTCCATCCTAGTTGTCATATACTGCTCTCTAGCTCTGTTTTATGTCTGCTTTAGATAAATTGTAAGCCAAAGCTGCCTTTACCCTAGTATGGTCAATAAAGAATTATGTTTCTTGAATAATGGATCATTACTAACTATTATTCCATTTTTAAAAGTTCATTTTTCATTTCAAGAACAGTTTATGTAATATTTATATTTATATTTCAAAACATGTAACACCTCCAAATTTAGCAATCGTATTTTGTGAAAATATTCCTTCTTCATTGTGCTCCAGTGAACACATGATACATTTTGTACCATTTAATATTTATGTAAGCAGTCATGCTTGCAAAACCTACAGAATAAAGTGCTTTAGAAGGCAGGAACAAGCCTGATGGGTTTGGCCCATGCATTTCAATATTATGATCATTTTATGACTGCCTGCTGACATTTTGAAAATATTCATAAACTGGTTTCCCTACTAAAGTCTCTAAAAATTCAATTAAAATGGTTTTCTTCTGTATCTGCCTAATTCAGCCTTTTCGTAACTTCCATGGAGAATTTAAGCTCTATACCAGGTCTTGTTGGGACAACAGGCTGAGAAATCTAGTTAATATCTTATTCCAAATTAATGAAAATATGTGGAATTTATTGAAAATGCTGAGAAGTTAAAGTTGCTTATTATAGCCGCTGAGATATAGTTTAATCTATATCTCTATAGATAAAATAATTTATAAAGGAATTTAACTGTATCTTCGCTGGAGATGGTCAGGGTTTGAGATAGACCTGGATCTGGATGTGAACTGAGAATCCTGTAACACCGAGTTTGGGCTTCCTGAGATTAGACAGAGCATACAAATAAATTGGTACCTCCAGAACTGAGTTTAAAGCTAATGCTTAGCATAGGGAAATGTGGCTGCCATTTCTCCTCTGTGCTAAACCCTGTCCTCTGGTGAAGAGAAAAAGTGCAGCTGCATATTTCCTACTGGGTATAGTATTTCTTACATAGCTAGCAAATATGAATTCTGGTAAAATGCTTCTATTAATTCTATGGATGAAAATAGGACTGGATATTGAAGGATTTCCCTATTTCTGCAGATGGCTGATGGTCTTCAGTAGAATTTTTTCCTCATTGATCATCTTTCCAGCTGTCCATGACCACACAGAAATCAATGAGACAGGATTGCAACTCCTCACCAAATCCTTGCAGGTCGTTGGTGACTAAGTGCCATTTTTCAAAACTCTCCTTGAACAGACTACAAAGAACTACACAATAATGTAACCGTAGCTTCTGAAGCTTTTTGAACTCAGTCTGGATGAAGTACAGGGATCAGTAAGGAGTAGTCGGCAGTGACAGGGTGAACTGGATGGCATTTCCCAACTCTGCCATTTCAGAGCCTCAGAAACTTATAAAAACAGTCAGTGGTTAAAAAAATCAGGCATTGAATGTTAGATCTCATGAGTGCTTATGCATACCTAACAGGACTCATCCAGCAAGAAATGAAAAACTTTTTCGTGATTTTCTAAGGCATTTTGATGTGCAGGATTTATAGTCATGCTTATCCATGACCAAAGGCCATCTATCTCAGAATCAATGCAGCTTCAGAACAATTTTGCTTACATTTTGCTTCTTGAGGTATCATGTACAGTGATAGATAGTTCATGACAGCATATTTCAATAAAATATCAGAACTCTTGGTCTGCGATGGGACAGCACACTCTAAAATTAACTGTTAATTATTAAATGAAAAAATGCTTGCCATGACTCTACCATAGTCCCACGCATGAGGGAAGGTACTGAGAATGGCACTGTGTTGCTGAACTTCATTAACCTATCCCATTCCTTAATCCAGACTGAAGCAAGCACTGTGGCTGATTGCTTTCTACAATCTAGGCTAATTTATGCAGTGAGCAATTTGTGTGGCTCTCTACCACTGCTGCTTTAGAGACAGAATGTGATCCAGCAACTCCGATTTCCTACTCCAATTGCTATGCAAGGCCCACACAGCAAGCAGAGAGAATCAAGCAGGGCAGGTTATTTCTCTTTTAATCAATTAGAATGGCACAGAGGACAGACAATAATCTTTCTGCACACTGTGTTTAAAGGAAATTAAAGCTTTCTGAAGGATGAAAAACATACACACTTACCATCTGAATTTCAAGGATTATAATTATCCACAGTTATATGCAAGTGAGATAAAAAAAAGGAATTTTCCTTTGGTTTTAACAAGATCTGAAGGCGAAAACAAAATGATCTGCTTGAAACTGTAAAATATGTCTGAGATCAATGACAATTTGACTGGTATCAAAAACATTAAACAGGTGAAAACAAAACAAGGAACATCAAAAGAAGATTTTGCTTGTTTCAGTTTTGAACCATTTCAAACTACATGGAAGGTCCCCAAAATAAGTTTCACATGCCAACCACTTTCACGTGTGGTATCCGAGTTTCAAAATTCTCCATTTTGAGCTATGTTTGGACGACATCATATCTCCAATTAAACTAAACACACACACATTTGTCATTTTTGAGAGAAAACAACAAAAGCCCTTAAAGGTCCTGACTGTGCACCTTGGGAAAAAACAATCTTACAAAGCTGCTGTCTTCACACTAATGCAACTAGGCTTTACTGAACTACCCATTTGTCCTCTAGGAAGAAAACAAAAGTTTGAAAGCATAGGACACATTAATGCTTTCCCCAGGTACCTGAACTACTGGATTTTGCCTATGATGCTATTTAAATTCAGCATCTTATTAAATTAAGTCTCTGAGAGATGAAGTGACAACTAGAAAGTCCGTGATACATCAGAAGTAGTGGCATACCACGAAAAGACTCCACAGCACTTATGTTCTTGGCCATATGAGAATCCTTAATTTACAGGCACCTTTCATATTTCGGTTCAGTTTGACGCCTTCAACTAAGAAAAGATGTCCCCAAAATTGCAATCTCATTTTATTAAATTCACAATTTTAAGAGTTCACTGTCATGCTAGAATTTTCTTAAGACATTTGAACACTTGTCAGATGTATTATCTTAGCCTTGTTGTACTGCCCTATACACTAAGATGTCTATCCTAAAGCAGATACTATAAGAAAGCTTCTGCTTACATATGGAATACAGGTACTACTCTGTCTCCACCACAAAGAATGTACAATTTCCACTTCAAAATGTCCCTTAAAATTGATCTGTATTGCTGCAGGTACATAAGGTAGTAGAAACAACTTTGGGAGGAGATATTATACTATAAAAATTGTTATCTATTTTTTAGGTATTGCTAAAGTAACTAAAATGTCCTAAACACGAGTTGAAGCCAAGGATGTCTTTCAGTTATTCTCAAAACTGTTTTTCCCTAGTTTTTTCTTCAGTCTCATTTTTGTTTTCTTTCTTAATGACAGATACAGATATGTTGATTTTGCAGTTTTCTCAGTTTCCAGGACCACTTAAGAATATTTTCTTTGCAAAATAACAAAGCACTAGTTTGAGGTCCCTCTCTCTATTTTGGCCTTCATTAGTTGCAAGGTAAAGTTATCCTTTTCCTCTTCGCCTAGTCCAGAAATGTGTGTGGGTAGGTAAGAATGAATTCAACCCTGGTTTCATATTCTTTCTCTTAGCTTTAACAGGGTTTAATAAAGATCTCTTCGTGGTTTAAATTGATTTATTTGTATGCCTTACAGAGAGGACCTTTCTTTGAGAGTTGCTCCCACTGAGAAAGAAGGAGAAAAAAGTTGAAGTGGGCTGCACAGTGAAGCTGCATAACACACTAGGAATTAGAAGTCATCCAACATTTATAAGAACAGTCTTATTCATTCAAATGTTTTCTTATTTTGTGCTCTGTTATGTAAATGCTCCCACATGGTCAAGCTATTTGATCATTGCTTCTTAATTATAGTAAAAACGGGATGAAAACTAAAGAGTTCCAGCATAAGCACTAACCTGAGCTATTTATTTACTTTTTCTAGCAAAATGAATCCACATCTGCGAGCTGTTTATTTATTTTTTTCTAGCAAGATGGATCCACATCTGCCACTTCTTCCATAGGAATGTCAATTTGCAGGCTGACAGATTTGCTGATGACACCATTCTGCTATACAGCAAAAGATAACAAAAGATGTCCTGCCCAATCACGTAAAAGTTTATCATCACTCTGTTTCATTTTGCAGGTTTGTATACATTGAACTTCAGTGATTTTCATTTGGCAATACCATAAACTTTATAAGGCTGCAAAAATAGCTGCAATGTTTATATAAAATTTACCTACCTAAACGATTGATAAACTGAAGTCTCAAAAGTTCTTGAAGAGCTTTTGGGATGTTTTCTCTGTACAGCACTTCTATGTGAAGGTGACAAATGAATTAACTCTCAGGTGAGTTTGGGATTTTTGATAGTGGATTTCCCATTTCATAGAGGGTTTACAGGTTCCCAACAAGTAGCAAAATCAATCCATCATTCTAAAGTGTCACTGCTGGAAGCTCCCAATTCCTCTCTTTCAAATTCAATGTCTTGACATGGGCTAAAACTATGAGTAATGCTTTGCAATCATTGCAGTCTTGCATGGTTGAATCAGGCAGCACTTCCTAAGTGTCCTGAACTTTGGTACCAGGATGATAGAGAATAGACTTCTCCTTCTCTCTCATTTTAAATCAAATATATTATAAGCAACTCAGACTTTCTCAAAGCAATCTATTGTTTTCTTCCCAAATAGCGCACTAAGATTTTAGCATCTGACAAGTCAAGAACGTGAAAAACATGAAAGCCTGACACTTTCCGCAGCATATCTAAGAGAAGCAGACAGAAAATATAGCTGGAGGGTTTGGGTGGAGCAGACATACCCCGTGTGACCCTGTCTGACTTCAATACCTAACAGATGGGGCTCTATATCACAGTTCTGTTGTTCAGCATTGATTCTGAAAGTATACGCTTCTTACTGTAGGCTTGAAGGTTTAATTTGCTGTAGCTTTTTAAGTGTGTTGAACTATAACTCCATTAGATTGTTTATGGGTATTTTTCCACAGGTCTGAAGGGCTGTCTTTTAATTTCCAACAGTTATTTTTCTAGCCACAAGCTCAGCATGCACTATAATAAATAGTGTTAGTAGTAGTAACAATAACAATAATAATAGTTCTCTGAAGATGCACTGGAACACCGACCTCTGTTTCTAAGACTAAGAAACACCATAAAATTACTGCTCATGCTACATTCAGTCATCAAAGCCTCCTACCACAAACAGAGTCCTTAAGAGGTGAAAAACAGAAAAGAAGCCATTTTGTGGGTCTGGCATTTATAATTTAAAGAGATCTTTTCCAAAATTTAAGACTCTTGCTTCCTCTAAAATTGATTTAAGATATCCAGTCTTGCAGAGATCAAGGAAGCATCAGGTTTTCCACACAAGTGTTTTCCATATCCCCAAAGATTAGTGATGGAGTAGTGTTCTTCATGCCTGACACTGCATATTATGACATGCAAAAGGCTACTCCTGTTAATATTGACCTGTAATCTGACAAAAACATGTAAAAAGTGATTTAGCTCTGATCTGCATGGCCACATGTCTGTGGATATCTGGATTCTCAGATTATTGCAACAGTTACATATCTTGCCTTGAAAAATATCACAATATTTCCGTTCAGAAATATTTGTTGTATCTGCATTGACATATACCTGATTATCGCATCCTGGGAATATAAAAATAATGTTTCACCCCAAAGTGTGTGAAAGCAACAATAAAGCTGGATTATTCCATAAGGTTAAAAAAAATAGAAATTTTTTTTATAGTGTGATTCTTCCAAGGCACAATGTTGAAAAATTATACTCCTTCATCTTCATGATATTGCTCCAAACACTCTTTTAAACAATCAGATCTCTTTTTAATGTTTGATACCTTATCCCAGAGATAATTATTTAGCTATTCAGACTGGTCCTCTGATGGACTAAAACAAAGCAACACCCCTATTACTGCTACCAGAAGAAAAATAAATACAAGACTGATTTTTCTTTGGATGGTTTATCAGGCTCTTTTTCACGCTAGTGAGACCCCTAAAAAATCCCAGACTAGTCCATTAGTGCTAAAAAGATTTTGTTCCTTGATCTTCACCTATTGTATGCAGAATAACTTAGAAGTCATTGTTAAGTCCCCAGCTGGATAATGAACTGAGCTCCTCATTTCTTCCCACCAGAATCAACCTTCCTGACTCTATTCTTTTTCTGAGGTACTGTGGGTGACAAAAGGATATTAGCATTCTCATAGCCTTCTTTCTCAAAGGAATAATATATGTTTTCATCCACCAAAGAACTTTTTCTCCTAGAAAGGCTGATGGAAATGGTTTCAGTAGAACTCTTATATGTTAAAAGACCAACTCATGAAGTCCCCACTCCGTGTTTCCTCACTAAAAATTAAATGGGTATGTGAACACTGCAAGTGCTACTAGCTGAGTTACAGCTCACCCTAAAGATACCACCTGCTCATTTAAAAACTGTATGCCTTATAGTTTCAAAACCATATCTATAAATTCATACATATGCTGAGCTGAAACCTGTAAAGAGGAGTAAGAATTTCCTAAGCTACGAAACATCTCATGTTCTGCAGCTCCCTTTTTAGAGTTTCCTTAGTGGGAAAGTCTGCATTCCTAAAGTCATGGAAATAGGCTTGTGAGGTCAGTGACTGCCACTGTTGACAGATTAACTGAGAAATAATGAATTTCTACTGCATCATAAGATGCTTTAAAAAAAGCATTTCAAGCTTAAATTGACACAATTAAATATACTTACTTATTTTACATATATATTCTTCCACATAACTTACTTTGAGTAACATAAGCATCATGTTTGAGTAACATATCTGTTTAATTTAGATTATGTTTTTTAATCCAACCTCTTTGTGGCACTGCAAGCTCAACCTAAAACACCCCGAGTGCTTTCTAAATTGTTCAAAATGCCTAAGTAGGAAACTGTTTTCTTTGTCTCTTTATCAAAATAACATCTTAAAATAATTATGACATCTCTATATATCTTAGCAAAATAAGTACTTGGCAGGGGTAGCAGGGACTCGATTGTTATTTCCAGCTAATGCTTCCTCCTGATACAATTCCACCATTTTGAAAGGAATGATATTATTCTATCTAGAATAACCTATTGTGCCCATTGCATTACAGCCAAGAAATTAAACTTTTTCTACTGCTGGAATCTAAACAGATGAGATATAGCTTGTCTAGGTATTACACACAGAAATAAAACACTTAGTATTGTACAACAGCCCATTACAGAGATAAAATGGTGCAATCCTGATAAAGGTATAGAAAAGGAGAAGAAACACTATTTCATTGTGAGAGTGTTTTGTGGATAACAAGCAATAAAGCAACATTTATTTTATGTGCTATAATTACTGGACAGTGCAGACTGCAGTTTTGTATTTTCTAGGTCTTTGTCATCTCTAACTGTCCTTTGTGGGATTTTTGTTCTTGTTTTGGTTTTTTTTTTTCTCTGCAAGCTCCTTTCTTGAGATTCTCTTTTATAACTAAGTTTGGCTTCCAGTGTTTGGCTTCTACTTTTCTTTGGGAACCTCTACTGTGATCAGCTCAAATAGCATTTTTACAAAGGTAACTCTAAAAATGTTTACACTGTGCAATTGTACACCTAGCCACACTTCAAACTATCCACACACATTTAAAAATACTATGACTTGGAAAGGCACCCCTTGAGAAGCTGTAAAAAAATGAGGAGCAAAGAGGGCTGGGTAGAGAAACAAAGTTCTGGGAGATCAGTAAATGTGAAGACATGGAAAAAGACAGAGCTCAAGGCTAAACTTCACCTGTATGAATGGCACTGATGATGAATGACAGGGTTGGTTTGTTTTGTTTTTTTTTTT
>VWZT01006827.1:297520-441963 GCA_013397055.1 Pachycephala philippinensis
TTTTTTTTCTTGTTTTTAGGGGATAGCACATGAGGAATATCTAGGAAAATGTAATGCTTGATGGATTTTTGATAACTGCAATGCCTTAGACCCATTTAAGGATACAAATTAAAAATGCCTTAAAAAATGTGTATTTTGAAGTATTATTTCAAAGACTTAGTAAACAGGTGTGAATATGTACACTTCCCTCTTTTGTTTCTCTAGACCAGCTTGTGAGACAGATTGAATGAGACAGATTTATGCGTTCCGGTCTGAAAATAAATTCACTACTGCAGGAAAAAACCCAAATGTCTGGGATACCTTAGGAGTTTAGGCTTCATGTGAACACAAAGAAGACAATCAGATGAAAATAAATCACATACGTATAGCTATGAATATTTAATCTGGGGAGAATGTGCCCCAGGACTGGAAGGAAAATATTTGAGTTCAAATGGGAAATGTGCCCCATTTCACACTGTGGCAACACTGGCCACTGCTGAGGATCTGCAAAATCCTGAGCTCACAGCTGAAGACTCCACAATCATTGACAGTGATGACAACCTATGGCATTCTTATCTGAATTAATAACAGCAGCAACAGCTTTTTTCTTCTAGATTGCTTATCTAAGAGAAGAAAGTGGAGATCACAGCTTAGGTAAGAAACCTGTTAAACTCACTGTATTGGAGAAGTAACAAACAATTGCTGATACTTCAATGTTTTCATCAGAATATCCTGCTAATATGACAAAGCATTAAAACACATGTATCTTTCCTAACATAAATCAAATATTCCTGCTTGCTACTCATTTCAAGCATGTGGTGCTAGTTGGTTGTAATATCTGTGTGGCATTGCAATCTGAATCTCATCACACCACATTTCTTCACTCTTAGTCATCCTGCACATAATCCACTAAGCCAGCTTTCCCTACTCATACCACAATTGAAATATTAAACCCCATTTTGTATCTATTAATACAATGAGATGTGTTTTTAATAAACCTTTGTCATATATTTAAGGCAATAAGAAGACTGTTGATAGGAAGACTGAACTTTTTTTCTTTCCAGGCCAGATTATGCCCTAAACTCATCTTACTGATACTTAACTTGGGCCGTACGGTTTATAGCCAGGCCGTACTTTTTGCACTAACAGCTCACCACAGCAACAAATGTTTTCTAAACATTCAGAAGTTATTTAAGACCTACGGTATTAATTTCTTGATATTCATTTTTCACAGATCCAGAGCTGCTTTCCAGTAAGGTTTTAATATCAGGTAGTCCTTTCATAATTCATGGCATAAATAGGTAGCATTTAAAACAGGTAAGAGTAAGGCATTTGAAAATAATTTTGCTGATACCTCATACATGGATCTAAAGAGTATAATGTGTAAAGATAATAAGAAAAAAACCCTCTTTACAAACTTCATAGCCCTTACAAGCATTTTAAGCTCTTCTTTAAGACAGATAAAATGAGGTATAGGTTACCTAAGGCTAAATATTTAAACGTGGGCACCTGACACTGAACACCTGTTTCCACATTTAAATTTCAGGGCTATGTGAATTAATATTTCCCAAAAGAAGATGTTCTTGCAATTAAATCACTCTCAGGGATACGAAATATCTTATTTTTGTTTCCATTTCTCTGAGAGAATTTTTTTGCCATGCCACAGTTCTCAGTGCTACTGTTTTACCACACAGGTTGGGGACAAGCCATCTAATGCGAAAAATGCCTCTGCAAGCCAAAGTGACAAATACCACCAAGAAGCTATTGACAAATACCTACTTATTACAATAGTGAATAATATACTATCATTTCATTGTGCCACCATTTGGATTTTAGTGACTATTTTAGACAGTCATGTGAAAATACGTCCCTTAGCGACTTGTCAGTTTTATATGTTAACTGTAGTTGTAGCATAAGCCATAAACTTTACCTCAGGGCCTTTGTCTTGAAAACTAAGCCCTATTTACTCTTAACAATTTTCTTCTTTTGGTGAAAAAATTCAAGATTTAAAAGTATTAAAGAAGCACAGAAGAAAAGAACTAATATGAACTCTTGATTCTAAACTAATTAATGATTCAGTTAACTACAGTAATAATCTGAAACTATCAATGGCTTAGATAATGTGACAGTATTCATGCATTCTGAAGGAATACAGCTGGTATGCAATTTATTCTTTTTCTGGTGTCACTATCAAAATGGACAAAAAATGTATAGCTATATTCATTCTACCCTCAGGCAGCTCTAACTGTGGTAGAAAAAGAAATCACGTATGGTAATAAGTATCAAACAAATGGTACCATAAAAGCCTATCCATTTATATTAAAATCCTTTTTGTGATCTGAAAGAAAGTAATGAAAATCCCAGCAAATACAGTTTGCAAGCCTATGTGAGGCTTGAGAACATTTGTCACATAAGCTCAGACTCATCTATCATTAGAGGTCAGCACTGAAAAAGAAAACAGATTCCCAGAAGCCCCAAAGAAAAATGTTCTTGAAACAGCAAGGTCATGCAGCAGTGTGTACTCAAGAAACACTAAGGTCTATCACATCAAACAAGGGCAATGTGTGTGCCATTGAAACCTGAAAGATGGTGGTGGTTAGCCTCAGCATGGAGCGCTGAATTTTTCTGTCTAGATACATCTTGACAGCATTCTCCTTTGGTCACTCATGCTAAGGCCAAATCTAAGTCCTTTTCTAGTTTGGCCAGCTCAGTTTTGTCCTCACAGGAGGCAGCATAATTCCAGTGGCAAAACAATTTGCCCAGCAATGCAAAAAAACCCATGTATTATAAAATGCAAAAAAATTAATCATGAAATGACAACATCTGCTAATTATGGAGAGTCCAGCAAAAGGTCTTTGTACCACTTATATACTCCTTAAATCTCTGTGCTAGACCTCCTACTCAGAAGTGAGTTACATTGAATGTTTTAGCAAAAGCATGAGAAAGCAACTGTGTAATTCAGATTGGAACACCACTGAAATTCTGAAATGTATCTCTTTATTATTCATAATAGTTCAGCATGAGTAAGGTTAATGGTGGGTTTATCTTTGTGCACTTAATCAAAGGCCTGATTCAGCTTCCTTCACTGAGAACTGCTGAGCTGCTGTACAGGCAGGGCCATGGCCTTGCTGCCTCAGGTTATGGTTCCTCTGTTTAGGCCTGTGTGTTTGCCTCTGCAGCGTGAAGTCATTTCACTGAAGGACTGAGGCTCCTGGTTCACTGTTCAGCTCTGTAACAAATGAGCAGAGACTTTGTGGAAAGTACTAACTCAGTTACTTTTTATTAAATACGTGACGTGCAAAAAAGCCTACAGATATTTGATAAGAAGAAATTCTTTCAGTGCAATGGTATTTGCTCTTGCATCTCCTTCCTTTAAAGCTGAATGATTCACCTGTGATGAAATTGTGAAGACTTCCTCTGCCTCAATAGGGTCCTAAAACACATCATCTCCATTTCCACTGAGGAAAACGATCAGAGGCATAGAACTGTCTGTGCTTTTATAACCTTTCACTTTTCTGTGGCATAGACTCCTGATCCACTTTGACAGGTTAATACACATCACTTATAGGCAACGTCACCCCTGCTAAGCTAACTGTCTTGCACAGAAGCCAACCTATTGCCCTGAATCAATTCTTTTCAGGGACAGAAGACCTGAAATTGAAGACTCATTCTTGTCAATCCTATGCTCATGCTTCCTGAGGCTCTTATCCCACACAATTAAAACAGAAAAGAAAAAAAAAAACCAAAAAAAACCCCAAGAAAGTAAAAACGCTCTCAGGTTCACATGAAAGACATAAACCTCAGCATCAGTCAGAACTCAGAAACTGATTGTAAAGAGATTATCCAAGTCATTACCCTTGCTATGAGCCATGAATTTTGGACTTTTGGTTCTTGCTTTTTGGATGTGAGAATTCCAAAATAAAGGTCTAAACTTTTTTTTGTGAGATTTCAGCCACAATCAGCCTCCTAATGATAATTTGCTATTCCATATTGCAATCAAATACTCCTTTTCACTTTTTTTTCTGTGTTACATATTTCTACTGGTACTTGATTTACAGCTACTTATTACTATCACTTTTCCATGTCAAACTGCCTTATTTTGGTGACTAAGCGGGGTCAGGCAGTTTGACTCTCTTAGATAACCATCAATAATGTAAAATAAAGTATGTGATAGACATAAGTGAAACTTAATCCAAATATATTGACGTATGCATTAAGTGCTTGGCATCAGTATTAGCGTGGCAGTACACAAAGCATGACACAGTTATATTACCATAAGTAGCAAAGAAGATTAATGTGTTTTATCTCTCTATGTCATCATGCAGAAAATCACATCTTAATCCTGCTTTCTACATGGGGCAAGAATATACTGTCAATTACTAATGCTTCTATTCTATTTCTTACACATTTGCTGGATTGCTATCAGTAGTAATACTGTAATTCCTTATTTAAGATTTTCTCCCATAGAAAAGCTGTTCATTCAACCTTCTCTCATTATAATAAATGCACTGTGCTTTCCCCTCACTTTCACCATTGTAAAACTCCTTTCTCTTCCCCTGTTAAACCTAGGCATTTCTCAGATGGTGTCCTCTTCTGAGCCTTCATTAAATCTTCACCCTAGTCTTCCTGACTGCTGCCATACTCCTTCTCCTCCCTCTTTCCATTTTCATTCCCTTTGGCCTGTGTGGGATTTAGATTTTGCTCACTCCTCTCTAATCTGCCGTCATTTCTTTCATTCCACAACGCTCTCTCATTTTTTTCATTCCATGCTCTCTAGAAAAGCTCAAGTTACTCCTTCAGCTTAAGCAACTTCTTCATCCTTTTTTTACTGTTTTTGGGTGTAACAGTTCTAAGGGTTCTATTCTTTATTTCCTTCTCTTTGTATAATATATTTTGGGGTGATTCAATCTGTAGATGTATATTTAACCTGACATTAGGCCTCCTTCTCTACTACGTACTTGCCTTTTCCATCCACACTAAATTTTTCATGTATCTCCAGTCTTCTCATAGATTCTTAGCTATGCCATAAATATGTTTAAATTAGAACTCTTTATTTTTCTCCCTACTGTATATTTGATTTCCATGGGCAAGAGAACTATATTTAGGTGTGTAACTTGGTACTCACAGTTCATTTTTACCCCTTTCATTTCTTTGTGATGCTTTGAAGTGTTTTTCCTATTCATACACACATCTGGAAACATTTGATGAGAGCTGTGCTGGCTTGTGTTCTGGTTAATAAAATATCCCCTTTTCTTGCTTGCATTCAGATTGCTGTTGCAGAGATCATCTGCCTAACCTGTAACTTTAGTTATGTGCCTCTCCCTCTGCATCCTCCTTCATCTCCTTTTTTCTTTACATATTTAAGCAAAAGCTATCTGTCATCTTTGGAAGACCTTTCACAGACTGTTGTTTCTTCACATACCATCTGTCATTCACCAACACAAAATATTGATTCCCATCCTTATCAGTCCACTGTGATAATGTCAGCCTCAAACATCTAACTGTATTATTGCTTTCTACCTTAGTGCACTTCCAGCTCAGAAAAGCTCCCTATAAATAGCTGCATAGAATTTCTTCCTCCAGTTTCGCATCCTCCACAGTGAAGTATCTGCTTGCTTTAATGTCTACCTACAAAGATACTTGAGAACAATTAGGACACTCATCTGCTGAGATCCCTGTTTGCTGTCCTGTCATATAATTTCCCACATACCTTCACTTCTCTGTCTGTTGTCTCGTGTCTTGTTTTTTTAATGTTGTTATCATCTTTTTTTTTTTTTTTTTGACATGTTTCATAGTGGGATTTGTTCCTTGGCTATTCCAAATAAATTGCACAGCAAAAAAACCCTTGGCATGTCTGAATACAGGTATGAGTTGGTAGCAACACCATATTTAAGGTCAGAGGGAAAACAGAGTTAGATTAATGAAGTTAAGAGTTTCAAACTCAGTACTACACTTAAGTTTTTCTTAATGCTACTTAATCTTTAAACCTCCTTTCAAAACAGTTTAAAACTGCAACCACTCCAGAAAGACAGATTTATTACAAAATGCACAGAAATTAACCTTTACATTAAGATATAAACTACATTCAACAAATTAATGCTCAGTTTTAAGAGAGACATGCTTAGACAGGTTATGAGGTAAAAAAAACCACCCAAAAAAATCTTTGTTCCCTTTCCCATCCATTCTTGCAAAATCCTACTGAAGATGCAAAGTAGTTATCAGCAATTTCCAAAAAAAGGTTATTTCAATACAAGTGTCTTGGCAATTGCCTATTGCTATCCTTAGTAAACCTATAGAAGACATTGTTTAAAATCTATAGCTGTATTCTTAGAAAAATCAAAAACTTTCAAAAGCATCTTGACACACACTGGTTCTTCGCCCTGAATGACCACGCCGAGATGCCCAAGATACTTTCCAACCAGACAACAGAACAAAAAGCACACAGATCTATAATTAGGTATAAATCCTTTGGCTGAATGAAAGGCTATTATTGAGCCTGAAAATGGAGTTTGGAAATCCAGAGTGCTGTATGTGCAATGCTACACATTATAACCAAGAACATTAGGGAGTCTATTATACAGAGGCAACCACACGCCCACACAATAAAAGGAGTGTGCTCGTGTTGTCTTCCCTTTGTAAAGCTTTTTGGAAAAAATGATAATAATAAAAACATATAGAGCAATTTCAAGCCAGGAATTCAAAGGCTGCAAAATCATTATCTGACACCGGGAGAACTATCATATGGAAAATTACTACCTTTAGCATTACCTTGAATGCTTGAAATGCTTTATAGAAAAATGAGAAACATTTTTTTCTTATTACTAAGCTTTCAAAAAAAATTTTGTATGTGCAGTACCATTCTACTAGAAAGAGGTGCACTTAGCTCTGCGGTGTGCCAAGCACTCAGATGCTCAGATGACAAACAGGATCAGCCATTCACAAAAGTCCTGGGAGTCTGGCTTACTGTTGGAAACTTCTGATATTTTCTTCAGAATTTAGAAATGGCCATTCATTTTTATTATCTTTGTGAAAAAGGAAGACTGAAATTTTAATTAGTAGAGTAAAAAGAAATTTAAAACAACCTTTCCACACTAATCCACCAGTCAAGCAAGACATTATCTAGCCGTGCTTCCTACAGTCTTTGTGATCCTGTCATGTTACCAGGGTGATATAACTTAAGTACCATAAAACAGTAGCCTGCCTATTCACACCCACAGCATCTTCTTAAACATATGTATGTTGCCCTAGCACTTCAGAAAGTCTAAATCAGAAGAAATTATTTATTTTATTCTCCTCTACTCAACTTAAATCACATTGACTAGACTCAATGACAGGAAACACAAGGAACAGGACTATCATGGCCCCACAGTGTAACTGGGGACTTTGTCCCTTTTACATTTAAGTCACAGTTTCTCAGTAGTACAACAAAATTGTCTCTACAAAGCATTGTGACAAGGCCACGCTGTCATTTCAGTAGTGGGCCACATGTTTTCAAGTTTTTCAAGGCATTCTCTACAAGTTACTTTTGAGCCATGATGACTGAACAAGTTTCAGAAAAGGAATGGGGGGAAAGAAGAGTCAGACCTGTTTCAGTTCTAAAATTTGTTTTAGTGGCAGAGAAAGGTCTATATGAGTTTTTACTTTCTTTGTTTCCAGCCCATAACCTTTAGAAATTATTTCTAGTTCAGCTTTCTCTTTTAGCTCTAAGGCAGCAACTACAGGACAGGTGGAATAAGAATCTCTCTCAATTAAGAGATCCAGATTACATTTTAACTGAGAATTCACAGATGAAATTATAAAATGAGGATCTTTCACTAGTTATTTAAGTATATCTTTCAGTTATGGTAATTACAGGTTAGCAAAAAAAAAAGAAAAAGCATAAAAGAATAAGAGAGCAATATCCATACTGGAGCTGGATATTTGGATTCACAAATATCTGGCTTTAAGTTAATCAAATTCATGTATCAAGTTTTTCTTGTAGTGGCGGTGTGCTACTACTGAGTGAGTGAAAGGAAGCTACTGAGTGGTAGGAGCAAAGGAGTGTGTGGGACACTGCAGCAGGAGATATCTTTACTATAACACACTCTTCCATCCCTTTATGATACCTTGAGGCTTCAGCCTTCAGCTGGTGTTGAGTTCTCAGAGGCACAAGGCTCTGAGATTTTACTGCAGAAACCAAGGAACTTTCTGTGTTGTTTTCTTGTTTGTTTGGGTTTTTGTTTGTTTGGTTTTTGTTTTAAATATTAAATACTTAGAATATTTTAATATGGGGATCTGCATGTTGCCCAGCAGGTTTGAAATCTCAATGCTGTCCTGCATTTCTGGAGCCAGATCTTCAGCTGCTATAAACTGATATAGATGTTCTGTTTTCAGTGAAGCAAAGCCAATTTACATCAACTGGGAGTTGAAACTACATCTGGTAAAGCGTTCTTGGATCTTGGATACATAATAAAAATTAATATTCATTCAACAAACAGTTACTGTAGATAATTAATAGCTGAAACACTTACTAAATTTTCATTTGTCAAGCAGAGAAGAATCTATTTCAGTTCTATATCAAGTAAGCAACCAGTTTCAAACAAAACGTTTTTCTCCTTGAATAAATAATTCATTTATTTTTGCTAAGACTCTTCAAAAATTGTTTGAAAATGCTCTACTAAACAAGATCTAGGAGAGTAAATTAAAGTACTAAGTGGTGGATAATTTTTAATAAAGTTTTCCTTCTTTTTGCTCATGTGTACTCTTCTGTGATTATATGGTTGACATTTTTCATGAAACATGCTGAGGCCAGAGTGAGTGCAGCTTTATGAAATTAAATAGAAAGACTCCATGCTATCACTTTCTCATTCAGTCCACAGGAAACCCCAAGCTGCATAGCAAGCAATGGTAAAAGACAGAGCACTAAATCTGATCAGGTTCACAGGCACCTTCAGAATGGAAAGACTGGTTTGAACTTGAGCAAGATGCAAATGTATACATTTTTTAATTCAGAGCATTCAAAGTGAAAAGAAGGACAGTCTCTGTGACTTGGCAATGTGTAAGGTACTGTGAAAAGTGCATTCTTGCTGAATGGATCAAATCATCAGCAAGACTGAACATCTCCCACAATTAATTATACATATATGAACCAAATGGAGAGGTACACAGTTTTGCTTTATCATGGATGCTGTAGCTTCACATTCACAGGATACATAATTCTTTTAGGACTAAGAGATTATTTATTTATTTTGCATTTCCAATGGTAGAGTAGAATTTCTTATCTGATTTTGCATGCACTGCATGGATAGTATGGCATATGCTTTCCTATTAGGGAATGGTTAATGACTTTCTGAATTAGTCTGAAGGCCTAAGGCAAGGAGTGGATGGGTAGTACATTTGACCAGTCATTAAAGTGTCTTTTGCTGCAAAGAAAACCCTCTAAGCCAAAATGTTTCTTGGGTCTCACATTAGCAGGCTATGTGACTCCTACACCAAAGTTTTTATGCAGTAAGTAGCTTTTGAATATTTCTGTTAAAATTGGAGAAGGAGGTGGGAAATCCTCTTTTCACCTTGTTGCAAGCAGGTGACATATCCTGAAATCCAAACTGTACACTAAGCACTGCTGCAAGGATGTTTCCAGTAAAAAAAAGGGGTAGCCCTATTTTCTGTAGATAGAGGTAAACTTTACATTTACTAAAAAAAATATTTTAAATTACCATTTAATTCAACAGGATAAGCTCAAAATCATGGCACTTTTTACTTTTTTTCTGTTCATTCAGAGCAGACTTTTTCAGTATTGCAATCTAACAGATTTGAAAAATTCAGCAGTTGGTATGGGAGACACAATGTCCACATTATTAATGTTTCAGGAGCTTTATTTCAGACCAGCTTTAGTCTGTCTTGTGGACTGAGTGCTCATTAGCAGCAGGAATGCATGATATAAACTCCTGGACCTCATCCTTCAGTTTAATTTCTTCAGGACAAAAGGCCAGTTTATGTGCCCTGAGACCACACTATGATGTGAATCAAAGTGCAGTGAGTGGGAAAAATCAAGAAATTTACTTAAAAATGACTCTTCTGAGATGAGAACACTAAGGCCAACACACATTATGACATTCTGCGATATTATTACTTTTAAACAATATTATTCCTACTCTGAAGTTTGTAACTCTTTAAAATAAGAATGTTCCCCCTGCTGCTCCTTTCCGTCATTATTCGTCCTGACACTTTGTGCAGAGTTTTAAATTGACCAAATATTTAACTAAATGAAAGAAATAAAGAAAATATATTTTTGTATTACTGTGATATTCTAAACACTACCTTTTAAAATCTTTCTGATATGAAAAAATTAGATGAGGACACAGAAAATTATGCAAATTGTTTGCACGAAGCACCCCAAAATCTGCAAGGAAAACAGTTTAATTCTTATATTTTGATTATGGAATAAATCTGTTTGTTCAAATAGTTTGTCATCTACATGAGCCAGAGGACAAACATTTTAGTGGTAGAGTTTAGCCTGGCTTTGAGCCACTAAGTGCTGCCCAGAACACTGGAGAGCTGAAGGATTAGCTTATAGCACATAAACCACCTGCAATTTAGAATTTGAACCGATACATAATTTTCTCACTACTTACTACACCATAATCAATGATAAAACAGGAAATGATGCATGTATTCTGATGAGATCAAACTTCATTTTGTGTCATAACTCAGATGCCTAAATTCTACCTAACTTTGGTGTTTAGAGCTTCCAATTAGCTAATTCCAGGTCCATTAATTTAGACTAGATTTAGATAGAGATCCCAGTAGATTTAGTTAAAGATTAATCTTCACTTAATCCTTATCAGTGGTGTTCAATTTGTTGTCTACTTTGTTTCACAGTTACATGAGACAATGCTATGTCCATTGTCCTACCAAAATGAGAAAACTACAGAGGAACCCATACTGTTGTGCAGATATTTTGTGAAATGGCTCACCTAGGAACTGTGCAAGGAGGTGTCCAATTATGGCCCATACCAGTTTCTTCTTAAGAGAGAAGAGAATTCCCATAATTCATTTTCCTGTGGCTCTGACTTATCCTGGCAATTTCTCTTTTGGCTTCTGATCCCATCTTTTAATCTCAGAAATTTCTTCAAAGCAACCACAGATCAAACTTCCTTGATGCTAGCATTCTTCTTCAAAGAAAAAGTGAAATCTTTCTGGAAGACACAGTTGCATCTTCTTGTATATCTGTGTATCTGTTCATCACTCAGTTTAATTTTTCCTCTCCCACTGCTTGTTAAAGCATCAGGGTGCTGCCTGGTCTATGCTAGCAGTTTCATTGAAGTCCATGCAGCTCTGCCAACCTTCACCTTCTCAGAATTAGGCACATGATGAGTCCTTAAATTCAGGACAAAGAGCTAGAGCTCTGGGTTGCACAGCAATCTGAACTCACCCATGTGAATTAAAAGCTTTCCTTTCTCAAGGATAAGTGTGAACGTTGTGAGCGTGAATTTTACTACTGAAATGTTGATCTCCCTGATTGTATACCAGAGATGTCTAAAACACCTTTGGACTTGGCTATTCAAACCCCTAAAGCTACCTCGCATATTTCATATTCTCACTAATTGCTTTGACAGATAACAATGGGGATGTTTTCAGCAGAATTACTCCATGTCACTTGTTCTAGAACAGAAGGACAGGGATGATTCTGCTTCCTCAGCTATCTGAAAATGAGAAGGTGTCAGAAACTGGTTCTTTCTCTTGACTCACCACAGCACCAGGTCTGCACTGCAGGGTCAAGGTATCTACATCTACAGAGGGGCTATACTGTGAAAAGCAATTCAAGCAAAAAATAGATTATCAATCACATAGCATTTTAGCTCTCAGTATGTGATACAGGAACAGACAGCTGTTTGGAAACTCCTTTTTGGCTTGGAACCCTATTATCTACAGCACCACTTGATGCTCCTAGATGAATGATCTCTTGGCTGACTCTGACTCGAGCAGTGCCATCTGAACACATGTGCCATCTAAATTACTTGGACAGTATTGCTGGAGGTTCAGTGCCAAGTGACTGTAGGTTTAGACAGGCAGCATACCTAATACTGTAGTGCTGGCTCCTTTGTAAGAAATCCCATTCTCCCTGACAATGCTGAAAAATTGGCTTTACTTTCCATCCAATATGTGATTGCACCTGTTGGTGCTTAACAGAGATCCTCCCCCTCCAGCCAAATCCTTGTAGCAATAAATGACCATTCAAATGGTGTTTAGCAAGGAGGTTCTTCATCAGCCTAGGAAATTAAAACCCCCTTTATTTAGATATTACAAAACTAAGTAGGTGTGTTCAAAACGGAAAGATCTCCAGGGACTCCTCAACAGAATCACAAATTCTCTTTTGGTATGTCTGACCCCATTGTGGCAAGTCCAATTAAATTGAACATTTTTTAAAAAACACTGCAGACTTTGGTATCAGGACACCATTTTAGGAGCCACACCTAACATGCTGCCTACCTGTGTTTGTATCCACATTTACCCATAAAATCTGGACAACTGCCCAAATTATGTTTCATTTGTAGATAAGCTGCCCGGAAGAGATGAAAAATTGCCAACAATTCAGAAAATGTTGACTGCACAGAGTGCTGATGGGAAGAAATACTGGCCAAATTGTTTATGCAGGCACAGTTCTGGGAATTTTCTGCTCTACAAAATAATTAGCTTATTAAATCACTTACTGGAAGGCAATCAAATACCAAACCCTATCTTCCAGTGAGGACCCAAAAAAGCTAAATAGTGTGGTTACTATCACTTTGTTACCAAGGTTGTATATGTTGTGGCTGTATTTAGGTGCAGATTTGCAGGAAGAAAATCTTACAATACAAAAAAGAACTGCACTGCTAGAAAATCCTTCCTTTTACCTCTCCATCAAATTTACAGATGTATCCAGCCTTGGATGATTTACAGACTCAGTCAACTAATGGAGTCTTTGAGTTAGTTCTGCTTGGATGTGGAATAGAAGTCCCTAATTAATGATCAATAAAATTAGTATCTGAGGGACTTATTCAGGAAGAGAACAACTCTGCATTGATGAATATGGTACAAAACCAACCTCTTCAGACAATGGATTTTTTCTTTTTCCTAGGAAAGCTGCTGGATTATTAAAAGTGAAATTGCTAAAGACGAATCTCTCCTACTTTTCACTACTGAAGGATGCATTTAAAATGAATGCAAAAAGAAACAAAAACATTCCTGTGTATGAAACTGCTGTGGTCCCTTGCAGGACTGACTGAACACTGCCCCTGCCATCGCACAGGGATCAGCTCTGAGTGCCAGAGACAAACCGCAACCACCGCCCCTTCACCTCGCTCGGCCCCGACTCCTAGAGGGACGTGCCACAACAACAGTGGAATCAACTCCTACTTCGTGGTTCTGTATCACCACCCATCACACACAGGAGAGACAAAAAGACAAAACCCAGACGTCAGCTTACAAGTTATTAACTGAAAAACCACTGGGTGAGCTAAGGTGAGCTCCAGTTCAATACAAACTGGCATACATTACCCTAATTAAACAGTGGGACTCTCAAGGAAGCAAGGAGGTTTTTTAATTAACTTAGATGATGCTTTTCCTCAGGAAAAGCCAAAAGCACTTAATATTCCAATGAAGTTAATTTTCAGAAAGATGTATTCTTTCTCTTTTCAAAAATATCAAGTATGATTTTTAATCAAGTATAGAAAAATAACAGTTCTGTTTTCATTTGGGAGGATTTTAAGTCATACTTGTTGACTTAAACAACATTGTTTACATCCAGATACTCAAAGGCAGTTAAAGAACTGATCATCGGATACCCCATTATCAACTAAAAATTCACTAGAAGTTTATTTTCTGCTTGTCGGTGGACTTTAAATATTACTACAATTAAGTATAATTTCTTTCAATGCATAACAATACAATTCCAAGCAATTCTGTTCCACTTGGCTATGCGTTTATTCACTGCTCAACAACATTGCCTTTCAGGAATTCAAGGCACAATGCAGCTAATGTTTTGTACCTATTTGTTTTCCTGGGGTATCTCCACAGGGAACTGGGTACATGGTATTGTTCCAGTAGGAGTTTTTGTTTTGCTGTTTAGATTAACAGAAATTTATATATGTGCCAGGGGAAACAAGGTCAGAGAACTGTCCCTCTGGAGGAATGGCAAGCAGTATGGTAGTTGCTTATTCCTTCTAAAATGAGCATCAGCAAAGGAAAATTTTTAGAAGTGATGAATAGAAAAATATCTTAATCTGCTTACACACACAGACACACAGACTTGCATTTTATGTATGAAAAATTGCTACCTTTGAAACAGCCACAGTTGAATAATTTCCCAAGATGAGGATACTTCAAACATCTTCAGCTTATCACCTCAATACTGTAAATTTCTATTATGTTCTACAGAAAGGAATCTTGACAGTCAAGTAAAGAATCTGCTTTTCTTCTTCCTTAACTCTCCCTGTTTTGCCTGCAATCAAATAATAATCACCAGAAAGACAAACTGACCACCTAGAAAGAGATAATATGTCCTGGGATGGAAACTTCTGTAGCACCAAAGTAATTTAGGAACAAAAGACACACACAGATTCAGAGGGATACGTGCTTCCAGATCTCTTTGACTCTTTTAAAAATCCCCTGCTGTTTTGGTTTTATTGTCTCAGAGTTACCCAGGCAATTCCACTCACTGCAGTGGAATTATTTGTGATTCACAGTGGAGTACATAAGAGGAATATGATACCCTTCATCTCTACATGACAAAAGAACTTCCTCTTTTTCCAAGGGAGAGTTTTTAATTTAAATGGTTAGACTCGGAAACAGAAGTATGGAACCCCTGAGGCTTTGAACAAGTTTCTTAATCTTGCAATTCCAGGCCCTCCATCTATAAAACCTGGAGTAATACTTTCTCTCACAGTAACTGTTGCCCTGAGCTTCACAGTTCTCTTTGTTGTCATTTCTGTGAGACTTTTCTCACAGGCCTTTTCTGTAAACATAGCCATGTTTTGCTAACCGTGCCAGTTGTTTGCATTCCATTTCTCCTAGGCGGAGACATTTGATGGACCTTTCCTTTGACCAGTGTGATTGAGGGGTGTTGATTTCCCCCTCCAATCCACGGTGATTTCTAAGAACATATATAAATAAACTGGGGCCCAGAGCCCCAGGCTCTTGCCCTCTTTCTCTTCACCTGTGTCCACGCTGTTTTCCCTCGTGTCCGAGTGCGACAGTAACAAATAGCCATTAATGAGAGTTCCTGCTGCCTCCTGCCATGGGACAGGTGTCTTACTGACAGGACCAAGAAAAGAAAAGGGATTTCTTACCAAAGCATTTGCTCATAATGCCTGCAACAAATGCTGTAATTCAAATATGTAATGTATTCAAAATGTGGGTTGAATAGAAATATTGTTGTGGAGTGTAAAACGACCGCATTACCTGGCATTCCATTTTAGTATAATTTTCCAGTTCTTAATGTTTTAGGGGACACAAATCTTTTCATATTTTTCCATTAAGAGTTATATTCCTACTAAAACATACCTGGCCTTCACCAGTGGGAGATGTATTTAGTAGCTCCTAATCCAAAGCAGATTCTCGTGTAACTTCAAGTTTGAGATGCTGAAGTAATGTGCTAGGTCTCACAGCTCATCTCCTACACTAGGTTCAGCAAAAACTACCTTGGCACTATGCCCTGGTGGGCACATTGGGTTGGCTTTTGACCTGCTTGCATTGCAGCATGTATTCCTCCCTAGCATTGTCTCATCGAGGCATCCCTGAGAGTGATTTTTACTTAGACATCATAAACAATGTATAACCTAGAGATGCGAAGCATTGCCTGTGTGAAAAGAGCCCTGTTAGCTCAGTAACTACTGTCAAGCAGCTGATGTTTGGATCTGCTCTCTTCACAGTCCTCTTTTTCTTCCAGAGTGGTGTGGTAAACACAGCTCATTGCCTCTGACAAGGAAGATACTTTCCTGCATGTCTAGCAACATCACAGAAGCAGAAGCTTTAAGAACTGTCCCTCCCAGAGCCAGGAGAAACTGTTGGGTAAATACAGTAGCCTTCTAGCATAAAAGCAGTACAGCATTGTACAACAATACTGAATTAAATTCTTTAGCAAAGCAAACTGATGACCATTGAAACTTTATATCTTGACTATTCAAAAACTTTTTCAGACTTCCTATCAAGATTCAAGATGAAAGAATGGAAGATATTTTGAAACACAGACATTTAAAAAAATCTTACACTCCTGAATTCAAAATTTTAAAACCGGGGAAAAAAGCTTCATGTTTGGGTGCAAATGAAGCCATGAAGTAGGAGCAGAAATAACAGCAGCAAATCAGTCTACCAGCAGAAGCCGGATCCTTTCTTTGGGGACTCTCCCAGTTAATCTTATAATTCAATAACTTTCACCTACATCAGTGAATCATCATTCTGCTATTTATTAAATTCTTCTGTAGTCACAAAATCCTATCAAGGTTCTCCTTTCATTTTAAATCTGTCAGGCTTCAATTCTAGTCCCCACAGACCATTTTTATGATGATAATACTGAGAAGTCTACATTAAGTGAGGTAGAAAGAAAATGGAGAAATCCTCAAAATCAAGCAGAGTTCATCTTTCTTAAACTACTGCAATAACCTACTGTACACTTCAGCTGAATATTGTTTGTAATATCTTCCCTTGAGTACTGCAGTAGTGTTGGAAAGTAGTACTTTAGCAAATTGAGCAGAAAATGTTGTATTTCTTTTGGCTCTACCTTCTACTGATACAATGCAGTCTTGTTTGTCTTTTTAATTTAGCTTTTTAAAAAGAAACACCACACAAGGAATATTTGCTGCACTGCCAAATCCAGTATATAGCCACAGATTGTGACACAGAAATTGCACCTAGATGCTCCAGAACTAACTTAAAAAAGCAGCTCCTCCTCTCCTAGAATATAATGGTGGTGGAGTGATGGTCACCTCTCCCAGACATCTAGGGCAAGGAACAAGAATTCTTACAAAAAATGATTTTATTGGAGGGATGGAGACATGTGGAAACACACTTTATGCCCTGTTAAGAAAACATATTTTCCAGTCTTTGTTAATGGAGTGGAACAACTGTTAAAAAGTACCTTCCTACTGTCCAGCCTAGGTCCTCAAAATTCCTAAACATTGCATCTGACAACTCTTCTTTATGACTTTTCCCTTCCTTTCCAACAGTCCAACCCCAGGGCCAGCACCGTGCTCTGCTGTTCATGGGAAAGGGAAGTTGGGCCATGGTCATACTTGTCACCACTTTTCCAGCTGATCTTGCCACCTCTAGCAAGTCTTTCATGTCCAGCCTTGTGCATGTTCCCATGATTAATAATAATCTGAAAATAAAGGGAATATTGATCAAAACAGATAAAATATAAATACGTGCAGGGACAGTGGCTTTTTTGTTTTCTCACTAATATGGCTTTCAATACTTTTTTGAAAGTAAAATTTTGGACTACACCTTGTTTATCAAAGAAACTATAAAATTAAACTGAACTGATTCTCGACCAAACGAAATCTTCCAAGAAAATATGATGAAATCCCTGAATGACCTCTTTATGGTTCAACTAATAAAACTAGATTTTTCCAAGGGTTTTTGTGTACTTCAAAGACAATGTAGAAGAGACTAATGCCTGTTGTCATCCTTGCCCCACAATGTGGTAAATAATGGTCAAAAACATTTTTTCTGTAGGCTGAGGTACAGGAAAGGGAGAAAATGTCATACTTCATTAATCCTCTGGGGAGTTGCAGTAGGTTCTTATGGGAATTTAAATACAAAAACAAAGAGATGAACCTTGAAAAAACATGCATGACTGTTAAATAATGTAAACAAAATGGGATGTCTTGAATGCCTAATGCTGAATGAAGTGTGTTTACTTGATAGAGCCAAGACATTTTTCAAGATAATTTCATCCTTGTGTAATTCTTCACTGTTCATGACTGCTAAAAATTACTGCTTTGACTAGAACAGACAGCTTTTCAGGGAAAAAGCTAAATACTTTGCATTCATGGATTGGAAGCTTTCACTCTTTCAAGCTGTCCCATCATTGCAATCACCCATTTTATGGTCTGCAAATTACCAGACTTGATGAATCATTGTCGGATTCCCTTTGCATATGACAATTTGGTGTAAATATTTCAAATAAGTTATATAAAAAATACTGAGTCATTCAAAACCCCTGCCCAACATGTTTATAGTGTATTTATAGATCAATGACTCCAAGAGCAAGAGTTCCTTGCACAGAAGAAAGCGCAGCTTTAGTGTATACTACAGTTTGACAAAGAATAAACAGACATGCAAATGAATTCCTGACACTGAAGTCTTGAAGCTTTTGTACAAATGAATCCACAGACAAATCTGAATCTACAAAAGAATATAAACACATCAAATGGGTGAAAAAAAAATAAGGATGCATCAACATGAGCACCGTAATTGGAGCAAAAATGCACTTTCAAAGCAGAACTCCTAGCCACCTTCACCTACCATGCTTTGGTTCACATTTAGATTTTCTTACTACACTGGACTGAAAGATGTGCTCCGAGAGTACTTAATGCCATATTCACTTAATGCCATATGCTGCTAGTGGACATTATGTCTATAGGATGGATTAGAAATAACCTGAAGCAGAATTCCTATAGTGTAAGCAGTATGTTGTTTCGTTTTGCAGATCCATTATTGCAACTCCATTTGCTAATACAGACAAAGTCTATGCTGGCAGGACTGTGAACTATAGAGTACTCAAGTAGGAAAAGATCTTCTCCAGGTTTTGAGGAGATTCAGACCTCAAGTTGGTATGTGTTTCAGTCTTCAGATTAAACTTCAGTTTTGTGTACGTATGGCAAATAAAAATTACGTCAGGTTAAGAGTCATAATGCTGCCACCTTAAGAAGTTTAGATGTAAGCTGGAAGTCTGGATTCACATTTTTGTCTTGGAGTCTCATCTGCTCTTTCACTTTCCAGTCCTGCTTGAAAGGAGAAATAAAATCTTGACCCCACTCAAGCTAATGAGAATTTTGCCACTGACATCAGTGGAGCAAGGGTGTCATTACTAAAATGCATTTCAATTCAATCCCTATAGACCATTTTACAAAGCTCTTTCTAAACTGGAGTTGAACTAAGTGAAAACACAACACACAGTCATCTAAGAACGCACCAAAGAGCATTTTTAGGAAATTCCCCCTTAAGATTATTAAGGTTCTAAGTGTCCTCTGCTCCATGAACATTTGAATGCCTAGTACACTGAGACACCTAGACACCTTCCCTTACAGACCTCAAGTACGGGTATCAGGTATGTTAAAGTAGAAATATCAGGCACAGTCATATTAGTTCCACATCTGAAAGGAAAATTTGCAAACTTCTCATCAGCTACTGATGGCAAAATACTTTCAGATTTCATGCTCTCTCCCACCAAAATACAACCAGACTCTGAAAGAATTTCTTAGGCTGAAAACTCTCATTACTTGCATTTATACACATTATTATTTTCACAAGCAAGAAAGTTGAAATAATGTTTTAGAAGAACCTTCTCTTATGCACTGAGATAACATGGTATAATATATAATGCCAGGCTGCTAAATCCAATATCATTGATGGATTAACCACCAAACATTAATAACTATAAGTAAAAACTGAATAAGAAAACCACTTTTGTTTAGAAAGGGCTATTAATAATCCAGCAAAAAAGCAAAGGTATTTTCTATATGCTGCATAAATATGGAAAATTGACACCCTACAGTCTGCAAACATAAATTTATAGGAAAAACCAACCCAAACCCACTTCTTTTGTCCTATATTTTGTCATAAAATATATTTTGAATTACATACATCTGTGTCCTAGAGGTGTCGGCTCTAGATGCTTCAAGGAACCATCCTATCATCATTAGGTCATTAATGCAGCTCTTGCCAAAACACTAAAATCTGATTTTTGCTCAGTGGGTTGCATGGAATGGACTGCTACCCTGAATTAATTTCCACAGGACAAGGATTCATATTACAAGTACCAAGCACACAGCAGAGAGACCAAGAAAAAAGAAAAGAGATTTGTGACTCAGCTAATTTGCTCATTCTAGAGACAGTCTTCAGGTTGAAGCACTAGCATATTGACATGGGACAGCCCATTATTTTGTGCTAGACTCTTGCTTTCCAGAGCCCTCCATTAACAGTGATTACAATGGCTGCAACTAGCTTATTAGGGAGAAATAAATTTAAAGAGACAATAATTCATTACCTTTAAACCAGATGTTAAAAAAGGGACTGGGATTCACTTGTAATTTATATCAAAAGGAATATAAGGTTCCAGTGATGAGACAGCATTTCTCTACTACGAAAAACAATTAAAAGCCCACTACTAAATCATGTTCATTTGATTGAAATTCCTCTTCTTACTGACCATTATTTAAGATTGCTTCCAGAGGAGCACAAAATTGACCAGGTGGCATCAAAAATGCTAGTATCCACTTTTGTTCATCGACATCAACATCTAAACCACCACGAAAAGCAAAGCATACCCTTTACTAATGTAAACCTTGCTACTATACAATGTATTATGATTTGTTAGAAATCAGCAATTCAGATTACTTCATGACTTTTATTCTTACCATCTTTTTTTCCTTTCCCTGAAAGCAGAGAATCCATGAAAAGATCACTGTCAATAGATCATTTCATAATAAGGAAGTCTGGGTTTTTCTTTACAGTATGTAGAAGACTAGTATAAATACCATAAACAGACAATAGTATATTTATATTAGGATCAAAGGACAGTTACTTTAAAGGGTTTATTTCAAATGGGTATGCCTTGAGTTTGTCCCTACAAGAACATTTAATTTAGTATTTCACTTTAGTGACAGGGTCGTGAAAAAAATTAGGTACTCTTCTCTACTTCTACTATTTCTTCCAATGAGAAAACTGTCTTATAAAAGAGTACTCATTTCACAACTTAACTAGCTTTCTTCCTTTATGATAATTACAATTTCAGTCTTAGGTGTTTATTTTCTTTTCTCCATTTATATATGGTTTACTAGCTCTCAGTATATTTAGGAGCCACTTAAAAACTATTCTTATTGCTCTACCACGATTTTGTTGTCTTTAATGCATTATTATCCATAAAATTCATATATTTAGCTTTAACTTTCTTCAGTTTAACAGAAGAGCAGTTTGGTTTCTTATTCTTTAGCACCTGAAAGGAGTAGCCTTTTTTTTACAGGATCAAAGACCGAAGATCAGATTCTGTGTTTTTGTATAAAAAGATGCATTTGATGACGTCCCATTTTCTACTGTTCACCTAACTTCCCTTTCATATGCTCCCAGTAATAGCATCATTAATCCCCACATAACACTGAAATTCTGCCTATGCATATCTGAATAATCTTTCCCTACAGCATTTCTAGGAAGCAAAGTTTTCAGCAAATTAATATATATGCATGCTTCTTCATGTCTTTCTCCCTAGTTGGTTGGGGCTTGACAGAATTTATTTTTAGCCTGTGCTTCTGCTTATCCCACATCCCTGTCCATTTTCTTGAAAAAAAGCACGGATAAGTATGCCTTCACCCACAGACACGCACAAGCTGTAAGCAACTCACAGAATTACTGTAATTATGCTACCAAATAGAGATTCATTTTCTGGGCTACAAATATGTCAGAGAAATTTAGATGCAAAAGAGAAGAAAACGGTTTGACAAAGCCTTTTTTTTTTTTTTTCCAAGTGGAAATGCCAGTAAATCAACATTCATTTAACATAGAGGTACTTTTAATGCAACTCTTTATACTAATAGCAGGAGCAGGTAACTAATCATTACTTTTTGAAAATGTGGGGTGTAAAAGTCCATTAATAGTACTCCCTAGATAACTTACCTCTGATTCTCCACATTAAAATGTGAGGAGCATCAAAAGATGTCCAGTTAAGGCTCCAAAATAATAAGTCAAGTTTGGATGCTAATATAAGTGGGAACAAGCTCCTTTTTATTCCTTGTTAAGATTTAAGATAACTGGCTGAAATTTTTAATATTTTAATACATTCTAAAACATCCAAAGTAATTTTATTCCTGTCAGCTTTTTGATGTATCTCCATGGCATTCCATGCTAGTTTTCAGCAGCGTGTTTTCTATATAAACTTCCTTTATTTTTTGTATTTTGTCTATTACTCTATGTTTTGTGTTTGTATATTGGATGAGTAAATAATTTAATTCTCTGCCTGAGAACTGAACCACTCTCTGAGGATGCTCAGTCATATCAACTGCCTTCTGTGGAAAAAGTAACAACTGTTGCTTCCTGCTGTATGAGTTTTAGGAGACAAAAGAGCTGCTGGTGATAATAGTTACATACTAGGTAATAGCTGTGGTGATCCTGGTTCTAATTCTCCTGGTGCATTATAAATGAAATTGTCCACTGACTTCCTACAAACTGTGTCAATAAATGACATTTGAGGGAAAGGTTTCCATGACACGGCTGCCTGGTCTTTCCAAGAGAAACTTCATCACAAGGAATGGCCTGTGGATAGCACATTCCTGGTGATATTTTGATTCCAGGCTGAGCTAGCTACACACACAGACTCTTCAGTTCAGGGTGTTTGCTTCATGGATGAGTATCAGTCGTAGGGCAGTGGATGAACAGCAACACTGGGAGGTGGGGCTTGCGTTCTCTGAGGCACCTTAGGGACAGGAAATATAAAGGCAGCTCCTTGCTTCAGCAAGCTTAATGCAGTACCAAGCATGGGCTCCCACAGTGCCATTTCTGCAAAGTGTTCAGACTTTATCTACAGTGTAAGGAGCTTTATTGTTAATTCACCTTTTAAAAGTGCAGGGCATTAGGCATACTTTTTACACACAGGCCTGAAAATTGCTGCAGACAAAATAAAGCAGATCATTCAAATGAATTAAATTTCAGTGCCTAAAGCGACTACAGGACAGGCCAACAGGCTTGAATAAAGCTGACTGCCAAAGAGCTCAGGCTGCTTTGTAAATGCATTTCTTTAATAGATAATGGAATGTGTGAGTGTACTAGTGTGAGTGTACAAGCAGAAAGTGTTCTACTTGGATATTGCTTTTAAATTTCCAAAGGGTTTTGAATGATTTCTGTGATTTTATTCAGGGCTGCTAAATGTTTTACTAACTTGGAATCTAATAATTGTAAAGTTTACCTAGATGTTTTAGCACCAGGAGCCACCTGATTTGTTTTGAGTTAAAACAAATATGTCTTTGAAAAGCTTGGGAACGTGATTTACCTGTAGTCTAATGATTCAAAAATCATCTTGCCACTAGAAGTACCTGATCACTCATTACCAAAATGCCATCATCAAAGCAGAAAATATTCTTTTAAGCTATTCAGCAGCATAACGGTAGCTTCCTAATTAAAAGCAAATTAACTGCTGAAGACTGTCATAAGTCATATCCAGAATAACAAACCTTTTTTTCAACAGGAAAGATTTTTTTTTTTCAATTATCTTCAGAAGCTCCTTAAAGAACTGGTGCATGATGAGTAGACAATTATCACTAAATCTTGAGAAACATACTTGCATAATTTCCCCTGGACTCCTGACACTTCTTGTTGATTGAAGTTAATTGCTTGTGTGACCTCCTGCAAGCCAGAACCCAATTTTACTTTTATAAAGGGCACTCTTTATAAATCTGTTCTTTTCCTGACCACATAAAATGAGAATCTGGTTAAGTTCATCAAACACAAAAAAACAGAGCCCAGAAAGCTTTATAAAAGAGTTTCTCACATATAAATAATTAAAGTCCAAGTTCTCATCACTGAAATTTCTTTTCATTAAGTCTTTTAGAAGCAGAGAATATTTCCACTACAGAAAGTAGAACTGGGGTGTGAAAACTTTCAGAAGACACAGAATGTATGTCTGTTTACCCCCCTCTGCTCTATGGGAGCTGTACTACTGTGTGCCAATGCTGACAACTGGAGCATTTTTCCCTGTCTCATAGAGGGTGGCAATTGCAAGAACCAAATATTCAGGGAAATCCAAGCAAGTTTACAGTGACTTAGTGATTCAATTAACTTGATTTTACAATTAACTATGTCATGATGTGGTGTGGTCCATTTGAAGAAGAGATATGGTTCTAAAAGATTAAGTAAAAATTAGTTCAGTGGTTGTCTAACATGGAAATATATGACTCTCCAAATTATAAGGGGTTCTGTAAGTTTTTCTGTGACCTGTAACACTGTCCAATATCAGTGGCACTACAGGTGGTGACTGTCTGTTTAACAAGCCCCTACTTTCTTGTTATGAGATTTACAAAGGGCTTCTTTAAGACAGTCTTACAGCCATTCTCTGTATACCTGTACCAGGCTGCCAACCCGAAAGAGGAATGCTTTATTAGTACACAGAGACAGGACATCTAACAATGGAAAAACAGCCCAAGGATACTCTGCAAGATTCTGATTGACTCAGATTGCACTGAGGTCAAATATCTACTCTTAGCCATTAGCAGTTGGAGCTTCATTAATCTTCGTACCTTAGAAACCACAGGCAACTCCCCTGGAATACAGTAGCATTAGCAATTTACTATTCTTTTATCATGGTTTAAAGTATTCTGACTGTGACAGCTATTCCTATGGCTGCTTTTTTTCTGAATGATATTACATTAAAGGCAAAAATTTATTACTCCTCATTTTTGCCTCTCCAGAGGAGCGAACCAGTATGGAGATGTTTTTTTTTTTTTCCTGATCCTTGATTATTACATAATTTCTGTATATTCTTTTATATCCAGAGAATCTTATTATTCTGTAAACTTTATTTATCTGATAAACTAATAGCTGTGACTTTCCAGCTTGCAAAGTTCTATATGTAGCATTTCTGCAGCATGTGTGAATAAACAGCAGAAAATGCAAGTAATCAAAATAGCAAAATTTCTAAAATTCCCAGTTAAGGATCCAATAGCATTGTTAGCTCAGCCAATTTGTCAAGTCTGTATATTTTACAATATATACTGTAGATTCAATTATGATCTCTAAATTAAATGTTGAAAGAAAGACAGTTATAGATAATACTTTCTATAGATAGCATCAGTTATTATCTTGGGAATGGATAATATCTATCTTTATGGACAGATAAATTCATCTACTTTCCTCCTCTTTTGAGTTCTTCCCTGCTACCCCCCTTCAACTATTCATTATGCAGCTTTTGTGAATCATTTAGTGGTCTTTGAATCTAATTTCCTATGTTGGAATGAAGAAAACATTTGCAAACCACTCTCTTGAATTTTCTTAGTATCTTCAGGAGCTACACAGGGTTGACCTGGGTCAAAATGAACCATAATAATATATCAGGGACCATTATATAAGCAAGAATCAGCCAAAATGCAGAAGCATGTCAAAGGTCCTCCTCAGGGCATTTCCCAGTTGTTTTACATTGCCCAAATACTGCAAAGCAGCAAAAAGTTGAGGATCTGGTTCTTAGCTATTAAAAACCTGATCTCCTAAAATATTTCTGTATCTGGTATGACAGTTAAAACATTTACCAGAGTAAATCCCCTAGGAAAGTTGTCCTGCACAGTGTAAGTCTTGAAAGAAAAGAAAAGGAAATAACTAAGCAGAAAGCAAACTAACCTAGATAATTGGAATAACATGTTACTGTAACCCTCTTGCCTCCTTCCCCTCTCTCCCCATCTTCTGGTCATCACTTCCTTTCATCATGCCACTTTCAAAGTTTTAGCTCTGAGGCAAGGATTGTAACTTTTCCATGGTATTAGTGATAGAGGCAGCCTGTAACATGGAGACAATTCCAATGCAAGAAGTATAGAATTGCACATTGCAATTATAACTAGGCTACTCCAACACTGCACAGTGACAGAGGCCCAGTGATGTTCAGTCATCCCCTAAACCACTCTGTCTAAACTCAGTTCAGATCCAATCATGTGCAATGAAGCTGAAGCTCCACAAGTGAGACATATATTTGTACCTATGTAAATGTCGGCCAGATTAGATAACAAACTATCTAACAAAAAATTATCACTCCATCCTTTGTGCTTTTTATCTGACTGGTTTTTGGTTTTCTTTTTTTTTTTGACTGATAAGTGCTTTATAACCTTTTTTTAATGAAAGCAGACAGTCTGATGCTACTTGTGATAGGAGATCTCTATTTAGATTATGTTCATCCATTGAACAACAAATTAGCCCCACAGATAATAATGTTTGCTTTATCATACTGTTTTATCTGAATTAGGAAGAGAATTATCACCCTACCATGTGAAAGAGCATGTATTCAGCTCTTTCTGGTAAGCGAGGCTGAGTAGAAGTTGCTGTGAACAAATGCAAACCAACAACTTCAGATAGTTAAAAGGCTTCTTATGAGACCCTGCTGAAATGTAACCTTGGGAAAAGTTGATGCAGGTACTATATACTTCAGGAACGGTATAATTCTGTTAGCTGTGCTCCCAACACATCCCTGTTTCTGGTTTTGATGCAGCTATTTTTTTAAAATGTGACTGGGGTAGGCAGAAAATTGGAGGACCAAGAACACGAACAGTTAGCACTCTATGGCACAAACTGTGCCAAATAACAAGTAAAAATTGCCAGGTGCATTAGACAGAAATTTCTCAGCAATTTGGAAGACTTAACAATTTTTAGTATTATAACTCTTCTCCTTGTGGCATAAGACAGACTTCAGAAAAAAAAGCATTTGGCTATTTAGCTTTCACAATAGGTTTTACTCCCTTGACTACTAGATTTAAAGAGTAATGCTCTGATATATTAACTCACCAACAGATTGAGAGATCTTTATTTCAACACTATTAGCACCTCAGGATACTACTAAATTTGTTCTCTAATAATAGTGATTCTTGTTCAAATGCACAGGGTTCAATTTGTTGCCCCGCATGAGATTTTAGAGAAGAGCAACCTAATGACTTTGTTTCTGTTGTCTGTCTCTAGATTGCTGAACAGTGATTATGCAGTCACGTTAATTGTCTCTGCTCGTGAAATGGCAATACTCAATTATGTTCACCATTTAGAAATACCAATGAAGAAAAATATACCCAAACCTTCAAGTACTCATTCATTTTTAAAGAAAAGAAAATTCCTAATGAAATAAATAGGAATAACTATTGATTAAAAATTGAGCAGTGATTTGTTTTGTTTTATCTTTGAAGATTTGACATTTTTCAGGTGAGGAAGGTTTCTAATCTTGGTCAGATATGTCAGTACAACAAGATCAAAGATAATTTAGAATTAAAAAAATCTTAGCAATTCTAGCAAAGAGAGAGTTTTGACCACCTTTGCATACTAAATCACATTCTGCAACAGTTCTAGAGTCAATACAGTTCCTGTTATTGTATGTTACTGATAACATAAAACAATTTATGGTAGTGAAGTCAAGAAACTCCATTCACAAGCAGGTACATGATGTAGCAGCCACTGAACCAACACAAAACTTGCCACACATTTAACACTTATAAGTAAAAAGATGACTCAAGATACCATCACTGTAAATAATGCCACCATAACTTAACTCTTGGGAATATAATTACCCCCTTGAAAACACTCAGCCCAACCTGTTTATATCACTTTAATCTCATATAAACTCTAAAATTATTAGATGTAAAAACATCTGAAAACCATGGGATCTCAAACCTTTGAGGTCACAGACTGCCAGCGACCCCAAAGTGTCCTATATATCCTCAATTTCCAGAGGCAAGCACTAGAATGGCATTTCTGGTGAGTCTGCAGCCCAGCGGTAGCACCTGCCAGCATTCCTGAGTAGCAGAGATCCCTCGCTGGACATGAGGGAACTACTCTGTTCCAGCTGTTCACAACAGCGACAGTCCCCACCTGACTGCTCATAGCTGAAGTTGTGCTCTTCCTTATTAAATCACAGCAACTTCTAAAAGTTCCTGCTTAGTAAAGGAGTGATACGGAAGCAGGAATCACTGCATGACTTTTTGGGATCCTGGAAACTAACTAATTGTCTTAATAAGGCTTCCTCCACAGTCCTAAAGACATACAAAAAAATTGCTAGATTTCTTTGTTCTTAATGCCTCCGTGACAATTTGTCTTTCCCAAGGTTGTGCGACTTTAAATGGTCTTTTATGCTATTACTCTTCCCATAATATTCTTTGTTTTATTTTTTGACAGGTTTTAGTGAAATCAGCAGGAAAAAAAAAAAAAAAGGCTGATGTTATTATTTCTTTGACCCAACAAACTTAAAAATCAGTTAGACAAACCCATTATACCACAGCACATGCTTCACAAAAGTGGGTGTTTAACACTTGTGCCAAAGTTCTCCAGAAATATTTAGAATAGTCCCCAGTCAGTTGACTAACATGAACCAAACAGATTTTATTTCCTGATAGATTTTATCCCACCATGTGATGAATATCTTTTCCAAATAAAAGGCAGAGGCTGCAGTTCCCAGCATACGGAGGGCCTTCAAATAATAGCAAGATAATTCTTGTTTATAACTCTGTGCCAGACTGGCTTTGTTGATATGGTGCTAGTTATTAAGATCCTATTATCTCTTCTCATGCTTATCCTTTCAACAGAGACACTTGCTGAGAACATTATAGTTGAGGGAGAGAATATGCTGTCTTTCTGTTCAAGCCATCTGTCTGTTTTAACAAATTTAGCATGGCCTCTTTCATTTACTCCTCTTTTAAGTTTCTTATACACCTTTGGGATATTTACTGGATAGACAGAACTGCCTGAAAGGCTTTTTGTTTGTGTGTTTTTTGATTTCTGTTTGGGTTTTTCTTTGGAGGCGTGGGGATGGAACCTTCTGAAACTACAGAATAAATAGTTTTGCCATTCAATTTTACTTGATGATATCAGAGACAGCAAAATCCTTTCTCACATGCTCAATAAGGAAAGCAAATTTAGCAGGTCTGAGTTATATTTACTTAAGAGTTGGTTCAACCCCACCAACACTATGTGAATTTGGCATGGGCTAGGCAGATTGGTTGTGTGGATTCTCCTTTTCCAGCTATATTCACAAGAATCAAACAAGCATGGGAGCAATGACAAGGAGACAGCAGTTCTCTCTTCTGCCTGAGGAGCCTTGAACCCTCATCTCTCAGAGGAAATTCCTGAACACCACTGCATGTTTGGATAACTCTCCTTGAAAGTACTTCAAAGACCATCAGATGAACAATGTTAGAAAAGTGTTTCCTACCTCCTAGAGAGAGGGGAAATTGTAGTTCCTTTTCCTCCTTTGTTGATTTGACTTAAATCTAGCCCAGAATTTCTGTTGCTTTGTTTATAACAGAAATACTCTACAAAATTGCAACAGACTAGTTTGGGTCAAATGAAACTTTTTTATATGATATGATGTTGTTTTCCTCTGGTGAGTTTAAGTCTTTTCCATTAGATGGCTGAACCAAAAGATCAGTCATTGATGTGTTCCCTTTACTGATCAAAGGATGGGAGTAAGAAATTCAGACCCAGAACACACTTTACAAAGATGATCCATCCCTGTCCTCTGTGATTCTCTTGTGCAAACTGAACATCTTGACTCAAATGGGAAAGCAAGGAAGCAAAGGCCTACAAAGGATAGAGCTGAGTCTATTGTATTTAACTTCAGTAGTATTTAAACTAAAGCTGTCAATTTGTTCTTTTGTTCTTTATGCAAACAGAATTACATTTACCAGTGAGGACTAAGAGACTGAAAATCGTCCATTGCTTTATATGTCAGGCTAAGAAATATTATCACAAAAAAAGAATATTATCTACCTCAAACAGAAAATAATCTCAGAAAAAACAAAAGCAACTTCAGTAATCTCAATCTTTTTTGGTTTCAGTGATCCATCTCTAATGATAAAATATAAACCTTTTGGATAATTATTCCTTTAAAACTGTCACAGAAGTGCTGTGAGAATTGCTGTTAAACAGAACAAAAGATGAGCTGTGTTAACAGGGAACAGTTTTGGGGGAACACTAATTTCTAGGAGACCCTGAAACCTTTGAAGTCTACAAGTATCATGAGTTGCCACACACCATGCTCTGAAAGTAAATATATGCAATTATTTCCTGGATTGTGTTTCCTTAAAATACTCTGACTTTATTGCTTAGCTGCAATATCACTGAAGCACAAAAACCTTTGATCACAGGCCTAGATGAGAAACAACAGTGCAAGCAGCGAGTTGCAAAGTTACCGTGTGGTTCAAGTAGCAGATGGCTTGCTTCTGAAAAAAAATCTGCCAACTGGCAGGAGAAATGTTAGACTGAGAAAACAATATCTCAGTTTTGTGGAGACAGCTTCTATAATGGCATTCATTTTTATCATGAGATGGACTTTGTCTCACTATGAGCTTTCAGCTGCAGTACAGGCAAGAATTTTTAAATTCACTCTCTTTTTCACACACACATACACACACCATGAATGCCACTATAAAAATCCTCTAATATTAAGTCTTCTATTATTATGAGTTTGCTTACAGTCTCTAAATTTAATAAATCTCTACCAAAGCTTGATAAGTTTTAACAAAGAGGAGCACGTGCAGTGATCTGGACATATGCAGTGTCCTAAGTGTGGCCAGTGGTGAAATTCACTGTTCAAAAGTCAACATTATCAGGAGAGCATTCTGCTGTTATTTCAAGGAGAATTTACATTGTGGGAACTATTACTGGCTTTCAATGATAAAGGCTTACATAAGGAAATGTCACATCTCAGACACTGAAATATCTTGTTCTGCACATCTGCTTATCTCTGGTCCACAGTTTAAACATAGCCCATACTCCTTGTTGCTATAAAGGAGACTGGAAAGAAAAGAACAGTAAGAAAGATCTAGGAAAGCAAGGAGAGAAGATTCATCTGAGAATACTGAGAATATTATTAATACCATACAACATGTTCATAATGAGCCCATTGAAAAAGAGCAGCATTTAAACTCTGAAAAATCAAATGGCTAAATTTAAACATCTTAACAAACTAAAAAAAAAAATTGTCACTTGTATAATATATGTGAATCAGCAGAATTATCACCATCAGTAGATCTACTGAAAATGAGATTTCCAGAAGAATGGGAATTCTGTGAAAGGGTGCCTTTTGCATACAAGGTATGCAAGAGGATTTATCAAAAACCTGAAAAATTCCTAAATTGTTTCACTTTTTTTTTCACTTTCAGACTCTAAACTTAAAATTGTTTGACAAATAGCTCTATGCTACTTCTCCTCACACACATTCTCACATCATTTTAGTTTGGAAACTCAGTTGTCCTCAGTAAACTAAGATTTCCTAGTTTCATAATCCTCTTTTTCCTCACTTCAAAAGCAAAATGTCTTAAAGTTGACTTAAAGTTTTTTCTGTGTATAATGAATAACAAGTCTATGCTCAGCTCTGTACTCCCTTCACCTTAAGCATTTCCAAAGACAAGAGCAAGAAGCTCCACTAGAGAAGCAATTTAGCAGAGAACTTTGTTTATTCTTATCCAGGTTCTGAGCTGGGTTGATACAGCTGTGGACAAGGAGAAAAGGTGATTTCATCTTCCACCAAATCATGACCCAGTCACTTCTGGGCCAGTCTCAGACACACTAAAGTTTCAGTGAGGCTGCTTTATCTTAAATTGACTTTCCCTAGTGCTAATCTGATTAATCCAGTTTTACTGCTGTGAACGGATGGATTAGTATAAAGAGATCAGCAGGGGAGTTAAGAAGATAGACTGGACTATTTCAGATTCTCTTCTACCCATTAATTTGTAAATGCAAACATAAAATCAAGTCAGGAGTAATTTCCATTGAAAGCTATGGAGTACTCAAAGTCAAAGTAATCATAGGCAGTTTCTGAGTTCTCTGTATTGTGATGATTTTTTAAGTATATGTAGTATCTCAAGTTTGACTTAAACACAACAGAAAGTAAATAAAAGCATGCATATTGGGAATATCTACAGACTTACCCATCTGCATCCCACCCCCTCGAGTTGTTATCTCCAAGGAGTTCCCTTTTGGGTTACTGTCACCCTGACACCTTTAAATCAATTTCGTCGTGTTCCTTCTTAACAGAGTTTCAATGCCAATACATTAATGAAAAAATGCATGAAACAACATAATTAGCACAGGAGAAAAGACACAGGAGAAAGTACACTTCAAATAATGGTACATGTTTCTCATGTCCATATGGATTCAGTGTATTTCCAATATAGAATTGTTTGTCATATATTCCAATAAGATGCAGGATGCAAATATGGTCTGGATGGTATAAAGTCTCCCATATCTAGAACCTGAATAATTATAATAAAATACAAAAATGATGAAAAAAATGTGCAATATGTGGTGGTGCAGGAACATCAGTTATATAATAGACTGAACACCATTCAAAGTGGAACTGTAAACTGGAAACTGCTGGAGACTAGAGTCCTTGCTTTTTTTTCCTTCACTAGTGACTAAAATATGGACATATATCTGCAATTCAATATTCACCTCAGTTTATGAAAAAAAAAAAAAACGCTCATAATATTTACATTAAACTGTTTCTGGTGTGTTTTATTTTTCTTATTTGGCTTATGGGTAAAATCATCTATGTCCTAGTAGGTAAAGGCCCAAAACTCCCTGATATTTTTGTCACATTTAAAAAAGTAAGTTATTGTTTGGTTTCTTTTCTTTCTGTAAAGTTTGCTGTTTTATTACTGCATTTACTGTAAAACCTTAGATGTAAGACTGAAATATATACTTACATATATTCAGTTACATATTCACATATGCCTATAATTCTTAATTCATTAAGCACAACTTTTTGGGTAAGGTACCATAGCGTACTAATCATTCTACAAATTAACGACACAAAAAAGACTCCTAGCCAAAGAATACAGATGAAATTTCAAATGGTTGGATAAATTATATAGTTAACAATATTACATCACAGCATCTATAGGCAGAAAGAAGAAAAAAACCCATCTGTCAGTATTTGGAAAACAACTCCAAGAGGATACCTGTAAACAATAATTTTGAGTTAGCTGTGAGTCAGCTAAATCTGAAATCAAGCCCTGTCAAAATATTAATCCTAGATCCAGACCATGGAGATGACAGCATTCCCCCAAGGGACAGCACGTAAATGCTGGAAAAACCTCAATCTTATAATGTCCATATCAACATCCAAAACAAAGTGTTTTAAAAATATAGCAACCTATAGGTTAAATCATACATTTGGTAATGTTTGGTATCTTTATAATGACCCTACTATAGAAAATATGTGGGAAATTAAAAAAAAGACACTGCTATGAAAAACTGCCTGTGAAAATGAACTAACAAATCTTAAAATTATCTGACTAAAAATTTTTAAATAAAAAATATCACATTAAAATCCTTTTTTTCTGTGCTTCAAAAATTAACCATTACTGCCTTTCATATAAAAAAATTGCATTTTATAGATTAAATAATGATAAGTTAGTGCTAGGGGACTTTAGGGAGATTACGTAGTGCTTTTTAAAGTTTCTCAATCTGATTAGAATGAATTGTAAAATTAACTTTTCATTCATCCTTGAAAAAATAAAGGTTCTTCCTATCTTGCACCACATTATCCATTTTGGTAAGCTACAGGCTGAAGGTCTATGATAGTTTCATACCATGATATCAGCTATATTCTAAGTAAAATCACGCAAATCTTTCTCACTGATACCAGGAAAACGTGTGGCCAGGTCAATATGAGCACTTAGATCTTCAATGAGCATGTCAACTCTGGAAGTTAAAACTTATTTAATTTTTGAACTTCCAATTTCAAAAACTTCAGAAAGACATTGAAAATGAAAATAGGTAGCAGGGAAGGATTTAGAAGCCTCACGGGTGTATTTCATAATACATATAGTATAAGTGGCTGTTTTAAGTAAAAAGAAAAATATGGTTGACATATCCTGGGCATATCCTAGTAGGTTTAATTCAGACTAAAATCTGACAACCCATTTAATGTTTAAAAACTATTTCTCAGCAGCTACGTTCTGAAAAATGATGTCGCTTTTGCAGTCCTAAGAGACTTACAGAAGCACTGAGGCATGATTAAGTAAGCTAAGGTTAAGGCTGTTTTCTTTACTGAATTTCATTACACTGAGAGTTCAAACTACTTTATTGCATCTTAGAAAGAAAATGATTTTAGCTCTCACTGAACATTTACATGTTCCTTATTCCAGAATTTGTTGACAGGACTTGTTTTGTTCTATGACATAACAATCATGGTCTCTAAGGGAGGTTTGCTACAGTTATCTGCAGCCCTTATGGACTTTTCAAGCAGACCTAATTAAGAAGTGTGCTTTAACACGCAGGCCCCTTATTTATTAGCAAATTGTATCGTACAGCTCATGTTGTACTTGCCTATATCATGATGCAACTACAGACATAAAAATATAGGCTGTCACACCCTACTGGTACTCTGCTTCCTCTTAAGATCACCAGAAAATTATTTCTGCCATACCCATAGTCTAGCTTCATAAATGTAGTCATCCCCATAATAACTGTTTCAAACAAAAGCTAACATACATTAACATTAATAAGCCATTGAATGAGACTCCAGAAAACTCATATTTCTCTTTCATTAGTTGACTTAAAATCTAATTTAGAATATAAATGGAAAAAAAAGGCAAACTGATAAAAGTTATTCAAAGGGTTAAAAGTACTTTACAGTATGTGTGCAAAAAGAAAAGACGGACAAAGATAAACCTCAGTTTGTGAGAGTCTCTCTCCAAGTGGAGGTTTAAAAACTGGTACTTAGCAAGAATGTTCTGAAATCGTGTCTCTGTAGGGCATTTAAAAAAAAAATCCATTAATAACATGTTTTCTGTTGTTGAAGTGTCTATTATGAGGCTCAGGCTGTGTGAAAGCCTGTCTCTCCACAAGAGAGTTATGACAGGCTTGTCGGGAGGGATAGGAGATGGCTGAAGATGGATATGTGCTGCCCTGTTGACAAGTGGTGGGGACAGGCAAGGAGATGGATCAGTAAAAATTTCCATTAAATCAAGAAAAACACAACTTGCCCCTAACATCACCTCTGATAGTTTCTTAGACCAGCTGCTTTCCCGACACCCTACTGAGGAACAAATTGCTTTCCTAGCAGGACATTTGGACACTCCTGCATTAATAGATATGGATCCCAGCATGCCAAGCCAAGCAAGAAGGCAATTTAATATGAGCAACACTGTCATCTCAATTTAGGACAACAGTTAGGATGCCCTACAGGGCATAGCAACAGCTTCTAGAAGTACACAGTGTAAGACATTCTTTCTGTCTTAAGGCTATAGAAAGCTGGTATTTCTAGTAAATAGCCAAGGCAAGGAGAATGGAAAATGTAAATGCATAGATGACAACAGCATTGTACTGTCTAGGAGCATCAGTTTCAATTCAAAGGCCTTTCATTTCTCTAGAGAACTGCAGCAAAATTTGCAGGGAAAGAAGAGAGAGAAAACCTTGAGGAGACAGGAATAACAATAGGTTGCAGGCATTTCATTTTCAGGTGGAGGCAAATTTCAGAACAAAAATTTTGCCAGTTCAGACAGCTGTCTAGCATAACAGTGTAACAGTGCTAAGAAACAGGGAAAGCATTGAAATTTTTAGTATGTACTTTTTGACAGTGAATGCTTTTAGAATTTGTAAATCATGCTTTTATTTTTGCAAAATCCAGTCTTCGTTGCAATCTCTAGCAAGTTCTTAGGAGAGAATAACATGAACATGTCATACTTTGAAAACAGTGTGTGCTGTAGTGGGGCAAGGTCTCCACAGTTATCCAGAGAGAAAGGATTGGCAATTCCCTAGGTTACCAGCACCTGCATTCCTGCAAGTCTTAATTAGTTATGTGAAGCAATGATTCTTTGATTGTATTCAGGAAGAAAAGAGAAGGATGAAGAGTGGAATCATCTGATTAAGAGAAAAACAAGACTTTTTCTGAATCTGACTGTCTCTTTAGGAAGAAAACCTCCTCAAACTCTGAGGAAGATGTTTCAGGATTAAGTGGCATTACAGTCAGACTTCCTTGAAAGGCAGTTTCAGAAGGAAGTCAAAAACTTAGGGCTGTTGGAAGGGACTTAAGGGTGACTATAAGAGAAAGGGAGTGAGCAAACATGTCTTAACTGGAAAACAGAAATGTTTCCTCTATGATAAAGCAACATTATGACCCTTTATCTAGATACCTTGATCAAGGATGCTTTAGAAAAAGTATTCCCTGATCAACTATCTATTACAAGTAACACTGTTATTCGAAACGTCTCCATCAGCGGTGCAAGCCCAATGTTCTGAAAATGTTCCCCTGAGCACAACAGTGCGTGCCCCTTGGTGCAGGTGTAGCGTTACATCACGTGTCCAGATGTCTAACCAGGGTCAGGAAGACATTACAGGGCGATTTGCTTCTTGAGAAAGACTTGGCCAACACTAGATATTATCATTTCGAATTTTCTCAGTGAGCATGGGGTTTCACAGAAGTGCTGAGGGTAAGTTTTGTCCTCTGTCTTCAGGACACCTGCTCCAAGGTTCTTCCTCTGACTGGGGCTCTGCATTCCATATGCAGATGGCATGAACAGGAACAGCAGCATTATTTGATTTGCAGCTTGCCAGTTCCAGAAGCAACTCTAGGATAGCTCAATAACTCCTACTCTGAAAAAACCAACAGCTGCAGTGGAGGGCCAAACACTTTTGTCAGGAGTGTAACTGGACAGGGGATCCTTTTGACTACAATTCTCTATTGTTCTTTCAATTTTCTTATTCGAAACAACAAGGAAATAGAAGGCTGGATGTTCTGGTGGCTTTATACATTGTAAGCCCACTGCACAGCCAAACTATGGTGCAAGAGACCTGTGCTGTGACTTGAGAAGAAAGAGGATGCAGATAATTATTGACTGCAATGCCAAAAATGTGATTCCCTGGCTGTACTGGTAGCTCGGCTGCAGGAAGCTGTTTCTGGTCTCCCATATGTCACATGTGTTAGTCAGATGGTGTCATTCAGGGCTCTATAACTTTAAATTGATGTTGGGTAGAGTGAGAATTCACGTTTGTGGAAGTAGTGACTGTTTGGAAGAAACCCCCACTTCCCCAAGCTCCAAAGCATTATGAAGAACATGAGAGCAATATTAATTTAAAAAACCCCCATCCAAATATTAGAAGCTACACAGTTAACCACCTGTGAAATTATGCCATAAAACCTAACAACTTGCTTCTTGGTAGGGAATGTCTAGACATTTGCTTTATATTCTCTGAGCTCTGCTCAGCTCTTCTTCAAATTGTCTTTTTGTGTAAGAAAACCAATCAGCTGCTTGTTAAAACATTCTAGGATAAGCAGCAACTACCACGTTCCTGAATCTTGACTAATCTTCACATTCAAAATGACACTATATATGACAGATAGCACCACACAGCTGATACTGCCAGGTTTTTTTTCACCATTGCTTCAAAGCACATGGAATGAAACAGCTCTCTGGGTAAACAAATCAAAGTGGTACTCACTTACTCTAAATGTGTGGTGGAGCAAGTCACGACATCAGAAAAAAATCTTCCAATTCCCTTTGCAGACAGGCCCACATTGAAAAATGAAATAATTCAGAAAATTTTTAAGAAATGTTTACAGAATATTTCTAACAATGTAAATCAGGAATTGTAAATTTCATGAAGAGTATTTTAGTGGAATGATCTTGTCCCATTCTTATCTCTGTAGCTGTTTACAGAGCTCACCTGTATGAGTAAAACCAGAATGTTAACTCGTGAAGTTATTCCAGTCCTGTCCTTTAATCCTATTGACCGCACACTTAATTAGTCACTAATTTCAATTCCTTGATCCACAATCAAATGTTAAGCAAGTTCTAAAGACATGACAGCTGCAGTTAAAGTGTGCTACATGGTGGTATAACTGAACTAGATAACCTACTTGCTTGATCTGACTCTGCCTATCATGTTTACGAAGGGCAGCCTTTGCTACTTTGAAAAAATTACTGGCTTTTAATCAAAAGGCAAGCTAGAAAGATGAATCTCTGGCTTTTCAATGTCCATTTTCATTTTTCTTCACCATAGCATATTTTCAGATTTAAAAGAGTACAAAGGGATAAAGCTTTCCAAAACTAGTCCTGAGAGATCAGATCTAAAAAATGCTGTATATGAACAGTTAATCATTCTCTAGAAAAGATGCTCCTTAGCTGAGTGAAAACTACATGCTAGGAGGTGCTATCATTATTAAGGAATTGGAATGACCGTGAGCTCCTTAGAATATCAAACAAAGCAGATGTCCAGAAGAATGGAAGTAGCCAATGCTAAAAGGGACGTTAGGGCAAAAGGGAATCCCAGTTAAGATTCCCATTAGCTTTTGCAATCTCCCTGATTATTCAAGTTTAAAATACCAATCACAACTACTTCATCAGAAATAATCATAATGTGGCATAATTTTGTTAAATATTAATAATATATTTATTTTCAGAAGCTACGTTTGTATTATAGACATATTGCTTGCAAGCCACACAACCACCCTTTGGAAATGAAATGAAAATCTTTTCATATTTTTGAGAAAAATACATGCTTTAATATGCTTTTTTAGGTGTAATCAAATGTATGAGTCCATACAAAACCTAAGAATTTTACTCAATTCCTAAATACACTTCTACCTTATAATGAGATTAGTTCTGGAATCAGTAAGATAAAGGGGGTTTCCTGCTCTTAACATTTCTGTGCAATTTTTATCAACTGTTCACAGGTATCATATATACATACGTGCAAAAACACCTTCTTCAACTGTTGAAGAAACTTGAACAATTACATCGTGTATTCTGATTGGTGTTACTCAAGTATGTCTGCAACTTCCATTTCTGATAACTTGTCTTTGGCTATGGCATAAACTCCTATACCCTTAAAATAAAAACAGATTAACTAAAAGGTGTGACTGAACTTGATTGTCAAATTTGTTTTATCTGGTTCGAGTGACTATTTGGAATAAGCCTCACATGACAAGAAAACTCAGATATGAACACTTTTCCATTCCTAAAAGCCTAATACTTTTCCTTACTCATCTTCTCCACACATTCAGATGGAAAGGTTTAGCTACAGAAGTCTGAAAAGCAGCAATACATGAAAAGAAAAAAAGAAGAAGTGCCTTTGCAACTGTTCATTGAATTCCAAAATAAAAGGAAGGTCTACGAAAAGGATTATTCAATTCACAAAATAAAAATACCTCTGGTAAAGTGCCATAGAGAACACAGTTATACTACAGGAGTTCCTTTAAATGAATACTCTGCTGCTTGCAAACATTCCAAAATGCAACTTCTGCTGAATTGTGTTCATGCAGGTATTGTGCTCTGTGTAAATTCACAGGTAAATCTTAACAAAGAGATAAAATGGGGAAAGTGTGAAAAAATGTCTGCCAGAAATTAATGCAGCAGGAACAGGGTTATTTAAAAACAATAATAATACTTGAGATAAATGCTGCATTTGAGAGGATTGTACAAGGTCAGAAAATAAACCATACACAAAGAAAGATAAAAGAACATATACACACAAGAAATTGAAATGCTACATGAATAGCTAAGTGCTGAAGAACCAATATACCACAAATAAAATATGTAGGGAATTAAGTGAATCCAACTGTACCCGAAATATTTAAGATAAATATGAAATTTTGCCAAAAAAATTGAGGGTCTTTTTCTGTTTTAAAACAGAATTAGTTGAAAATACCTACAAAAGACAAACTGAAATACTCCTTCACTTCCTTGATAAAAGCTCTGGAGGCTTAACTTCAAATGTGCTTTTTATAGAAATTGGTACGGAAGGGGGGAAAGGGTGAAACCACAAGACAAATGATAGAATTCAAGGCATGGAAAACCCACATGCACCTACGCACACACCAAAGCACAACTATGCATCTTTAAATCTGAGACAGACACCTACAAGGAACAAGTTGGTCCAAAGGACAGAGAAGAAAATAGCACTGAAGAACTATCATGTATAAAAAGGTTTCTGGAGCTCTTTTGCTTCCATACTTAATGCAGTCAAGGGGAAATACAATAAAATAATTGTGAGATTTATGTGGCACAAAATGTGAATGACCTTTGCTATGAGAAAAAAGACAGGCAGCCAGACAATTTCCTGCCTTTTACACAATGCTATGCCTCAAGTTCCACAATTTCCATGAACCTTTTCAACCAAATTAGTTACTGAATGGGACCAGTTACAGTGTGGACTTTCCTATGTCATTTCCAGACTGTTCAAAGAACTGGGAGATGGATCAAACATTTGGGAGCTCTGAAACTGTGGACTGTATGAACTAGATAGATTTCTTTTTTAAAGGTTAAGTTATATGTTTCTTTCCTCATAAAATGTCCACAGTGATTTTATACACGGCAGCTAGTTTATTCTGTGTTATCATGAAGTACCGGCACTGCCATTTCATAAGCAGGTGGCTATTTGAAGGAAAAAAGATTATCTAATCAAATCCTGGCAGTGGGAACTCACAGGAGAGGTGAAAGAACTAATGTGACTCCGAGCTAGGACTGGCTTTCTGTAAAGCAGTATTTAGAAAGACTCCATGGGTATGAGGTCTCCTTAGATTTATGTATGTTAGTCGCTGACAGCATATAGGCATTCTGCAATATTGCACTTCTTAGATTTTATTTGTTTCAGCTGGCTTTTATTTGGGACTCAGTATTTCCAGAGCAAAGTCTGCTACAGTTTGGAATGAGCAGAGAGTCAAGCAGCTATGGAGAAAGTTGTGGATGGCACGCCTCACCAATTTATCTTCCAAACCAAGTGGAATGGGAAGAGGCTAGAAAAAAAGGCCCTTTTCTTGGAATCAGAAGCATGTTGAAATGGACATCTTCCTTCTTTAACTGAACAATAACATCAGAAAAGAAAACAGCTCGTGTTCCCTTGCTGTGTTATTTTGGATTAGGAGAAATATTTACTGTGATTTATATATGTCAGTCCAGCATTTGCCTTTTCCACACTACCACACTGCTGACTCAAATCAGGTTGTGCTCCCAGATCATTTTTTGCCCTGTTGCTGTCTCTCTATGAATTTTTTTTCTCTTAACATGCAGTTTGTACTTGTCTATATATAAACACTTTACATTTATTCTTACTGAATTGCTATTGAATTCCAAACTGTTTTCTGTCCCCCCGCTGCATATCCTATGCAAATTTAATAACTTTACTCTATAATCACTCATCAAGGCATCAGAGAAAATATGAAAACCTATCAACCTCAGGACAGATTTGAAGCAACTCTCTGCTATAATTGTGAAATGCTGATAAATAGTCTACACACACCTTTCCAAGTAATTATATATCCACCTAATGAAATTATCATCTGGTCTTGTATTTCCTAGTTCACCTTTGTGAATTTTATATGAAACAATGTGAGAAGCTTTGATGGATTCAATACAGAAAACGTCACCTACTTCTCTCCTACTCACAATACTCTGGCAAAATAAGTTAGATTGATGTGATAAACTCTTGTTAAGTCCACGCTTCCTGAGACTTTATCTTTTTGTCCTCTTTCTTATTACTAGTGGTTTAATTATTTGCTACAATTTCTCCTCAGAAATTCAAAACCACTTGTCTGTAAGTCTCAGATTATGGTGGTTTTTTCTCTTTTTAGACATAGATTTCATGCTTTTGCCTTTTGAAAAATCGTTCCTACCCTATTCTTAGAGGTGATGATTAATATGCTGGATATTCTTCAGCCATTCCTACAAGAAAAAATTTCATCAGGCCAAGTGGATTTGAAAACATGTCTTTATGCTGTCCTTTCCCCACTATAGTGGGTATTTTTAATTCTGTTTCACTGGTTTTAGCTCTGCTAACCATCTAAGCAGGTTTGACCTTTTAAATTTAGATTTACACATTAAAGTAAACACTTTTGCCTTCTTGGAGCATTTTAATGATACAGATTCCTCTCAATGAGAAACCAAATAAAAGCTTGCTTGATCTTTCATGTTACTGTTTCTCTTACTTCTTTATGGAAAGCGTTCTGAATACTGTTTGGTAGACTTTATATGAAAAATATTTTATTTCACACTTTGCACTTTCTGACAGGTCCTGTGTGTCTTCTGTTTTTCTAGCCGTTCAAAATGATACAACCTGCTTAAATTTTGCATTCATTTCTTTCTTACTTTTCAGGTCATAAAAAGGTCATTTTTCAAGCAAGTTGGTCTTTCCTTACCCTTCCTAATCCTCCTTTACACTGAGATAATTCACCATTGTGATTTTATGGTTTCTTTACTGACTTATCAGCTCCCTTTTTCTGCTTAGAGCTGATTTCTTATTAGTTAGCAAAGAATACTTATTCCTACCTTTCAGAAGTCGCTGTTTTCCTCTTGCCTCTCTTGCAGAAATATGTTTTGTTTGATTGATTTTTTGTTTGCTTTTGTCTAGGGGACTTATTCTAAAAAAATGTCTCTCTAAAAGATTCAAACTTTTTTATTTCAGGAGTTAACCACTGTATGGTCATCCATACAAAAGAATTTAAATACTGTTTTTTTCTGAAGCATAATGAAAGGGAACATGTTTAAATTACACTGATAACATTTTTGCAGTCACAAAACACTTGCAAATGTTATTAGGGCAATTTATTTCTGCCATGTGTCGCCTCTTCAGCAGGAATACTCTGCATGGGTTAAATGTTTTTTAATGCAGTTTTGAATAGTTATATGTCACACTCTGAAAATAAAGACTAAACTGTTCATTCTGTGTGGACTGAAATCATGCAAAAGATCTTTTGCTAATAATTAATGTCACACCCCACTGGGACAAACACTATTTGCATGGCTTATAATAAAAACAATTCAAAATCACTAATGTGTTTCCCTGAACACTGAAAGCTGGTGATGCATTTTATGAAAACACCACTGGTGAGAACCACAGCAGCATATAAAAGCTGTTATTGCATTGTACATTTATTGTACAGTTTATTTCCTCTTTGATTTATTTAACTCACCAATTACCAGTTGTTGTCACTTCTCTCATAGCAGGATATGGTGGGTTTCTAGCTCAGAGCAATCCCTACTGTTTGGCAGCCACATTTTTTTCCATCTCCAAATCCAAAACATTTTCCCGAATTACTTCAGGCAACCAGAAAAAGCTTCCTGTCAGTGTAAAAGGATTTTAAAATTTGATACCTGTGGACACTTGCAAACAGAAAATTTGGTATAATCAGTATATATTCACAAAACAATTCTGCAATGACCAGGAACTGATGTAAAATATCACGGTCATGTGGCTAGGGCATTCTTTATACAATTGGTGCTTATACATCTCTGTGAAGTTTTCACCCACTTACCAGACCACTCACTCCGTACACACTTGCAGTTGCCCCCTGCTCCTTTCACACCCGTGCCCTGCAACTCCTACACACAGCTCATGATATCCTAGAACGGTGAGGGTTGGGAGGGATGTTAGAGGTCACCTGGTTCCAATCCCCCTGCCATGGGCAGGATGTCACCCACTAGTTCAGGTCACTGTAACCATCCCAACTCCATGTTCATTTATACAAAGTTGTGGCAGGTAGTTTCCCATAATTCTTAATACACGCAGCCAAGGCACACATACTCTCATCTATACTTTTATTCCTTTATGCCAGAGCCACCCATCAAAGGATGTAACAAATTCTAGGTTTCCCTTATAGAATATGCATTTTCAGACTCTGCTTGGGATCTCTGGAGAACCCATCCCCTTTACTATCTGGTATTCTCCATCTCAACCTGCTTACTAGGGGTCAAACAACCAACCAGGTGTGGTACCACCTCACATAAAGTCACAGTTCTCAGCAGAGGAGGCAAGTTCATGTTCCGGTTGTCTCCTTCCAGGCTGTTCCCACAAAATAGAGGTGCAATTTCTCACTCTTTGAGTCAAGAGAGGGAGTGAATATATTAGTGCTCCAGTGAGAATTTTGAATGATCAGTAAGTTTCCACCATGTCTTCTCCTCAGACCTCACCTTAAGGCTGGCTCCTTGTTGCCCTCAGGTTCCTGTTTACTCCTCCTCCATCTCCAGTGGGAACTTGTGGATTTCAGTTTCGATCTCCTAGTGGTTTTTCAGATTTCAGCTTTCTGATTTAGGTCAAATGTCACTGAAAGTCTATGCCAACAACAGCTATGTTCAACTATTCAACTATTTTGTTTTTCCAGAATGATGCTGCTCAATTAGATTTTAACATAAATATCCTTACCATAAAAATGAAAGAATTTCAAAAAGCATGTTTAGGAGACCTACAAGAAGTTTCCTAAATACAACAAGGGAATAAAATTTACATAAACTTCAGTTTGAAGAGGAAAGTAAGCAGAAAACAAAGTCTTTTCAAGCTTTCTTTACATATGATAATGTTGCAGAACATGCCTCGTACCTATTTTTTGTTTGCAGACTATACTGACTGTATTTAATAACAAACGCTGGCTTTAGATTGGTAGTCTGAAAGTCAGTATTTTTAAATATAACTATTTCAGGTGTGCATAAGAGACTTATCAACGTCATTGTTTGATTTTACATATGTGAGCATTTTCACTGGCATAAAAATGACAGAGATATATACAAAACTTATTACTCCTACTTGATATTTCTCAAGGGAAACAAGGCCCAGTTTTACCAGCCTGTTTTACTGCTCATTTAATTTAGTCTGAACAAGTGAGCCACCAGTACCTTTAAGCCTTACTCTTTATCTCTTCACTTATGCCATATAAGTGTCAGTGGAATATATTTGCTACCATGGTAGTGATTGTCAGCCAATATAATGTGAGAGCTTTTGTTAACGAAAAAGTGTGGCATGAATTATTTAATATTTGAGAAATATAAGGATAAAATAGAGTTAACTGAGTCTTGGTTATCCACCCATGATATTCTGCCCTTAGTCAAGGCCTCCATTCAAAGATACATTATCCTTATCAGAATTTTTACTTCTCTCTCTCATGAGGGTTTTATGAGCACACACTGCATTCTGGTTTTCTATTATTTCCCACTGAATTACAGTTGGTCACTGTTCTCCAAATCTATGTCCTTGCTTTTCATTCAGAATGTTATTACTATGTAAGGGATGTCTTTTATTTAATTTGGTTATTACATTTTCATTTTATTTTATTTTCATACTTCGCCCTTGACTCTGCAACATTTTCTTTACTCCCTTTTTTATAGCTTAGTGACCTTAATACAATTGTTAAAGTTGAGATGCTACTTCTATTCTAAACTCACTTTCAGAGGCTTATAACTTTACTGATATATTCTCTTTCAGGCTGAGTGTTTTTTATGCTTTGTTAGAAGGGGATTTTTGTTTGAAGTTTCATAAGAATCATCTATTTGTTTTGAGTTATGCAACTTGAAAAGACAGCAGTTTTGCAGCAATCAAGACAGTTTTCAGATGCTTTTTTTTGACTCTGATAATTGAAAATCAGCTTTGTTTCAGCACTTCAAAATCAGCTTTGATTGTGGAATGGTGGCTTTGCTATCTCTTTGAAATGGTTTTGAAATATTAAAGTTTCGCATGTGACATCATTATTAAATACCTTACTGAAATACTAGTGCAGAGGGAATTGATCTCAGAATAACTCTGTTCTACTTAATTTTATTTTAAAAAGCTGTTAATTTTTTCTATGAGAACTGCATTTAGCTATACTTTAAGTATTTTTAATGCCAATTTCATTCCACTCTTCACGGAGCATAGCCCAAAGAGATGCATTACAGTGTCCAGTCAATCTGGATTCTATATAGTACATAGAAGTAATGCAATGTGCAATAAAAAATAAACATTGCTCTTGTACTGGTGAAATGACAAGGAGTAGCTTTGCTTCATTCCACAGACATACCACATTGTAACTGTAATGTGTTTGAAAAAGCTTTTCCTTAAAGATCCAATGAGAAACCCTATATAACTGTAAACCCAAGAGGAGCACTGGGAAGCTTTACACAGCATCTTGTTTGTCATCACAAAAGAAATATTCTTCAGGAAAATGTCAATGCACATCCGCATGGTAAGCTTGTATTCTGCATTTTGTGCCATTCCTTTTTTTATCACAAAAACCTTCATAGTCTTGGTAAGATATCACTTTATGCCCTCCACATGAAATATGTGTGTTGTAGTCTTGCAAAAATGAACCAAGAGTGTGCCTGACCAACAGAGATTTTATGTATTTGGGGAGTCGAAGTAAAGTTGAGAAAGACACTCTTTGGGCATTTCTTTGATCAGCTAATAAAGAAATATAAAAACTTGGAAAACGTTTTTAATTGGGGGTACTCCTTTTAGTAAAAGAAGGTGTCATTATTTGTAATTTCCAAAATGACACAAACTATTGTTTTTCATGTTTGTACTTACACAGAATAGACTTAAACCCCAAACCTCTATTACATTTTTATACTCTGACATCCAGCAACATGAAGACTACAAGTTCCACAAAAGCAGTAGAAAGACATGGCTTTTCGGGATCTGTGTGAGCTGCTTGCTTTATGAATCTTGTGATTTACTTCTGAGTTGGGCTACAGGCTAGAATTATACCAGCCACATAATGAGGACAATTCTTCTTTAGCATTCAGAACTTTGAATTTTTATCCTGGCTAAGCTAAAAATGCCAGTCAATAGCTTCATTTTAATCTAAAATCTTATTGTTCTGGTCCTAGGTCTTTATTCCATCATTTCTCATTGATTAAGCACCTCCTGCTTTTTTACAATAATGTAATAATAAAATCCGAAGTGCCTTAGGAGGCCTTCATATGAAACTTCATATGAAAGGCAATAAATAGGCTTATTTGATTCATATTTATTTTCCTTTTCATTTATAAGTGATTTCCTGCATTCAGCCCATGTTTCTCTTTCCTGTTCAAATACAGAAATTTTTTAGAAGATTGCTCAAATAAGCCTCTTGCACAATTAGAATCCTCCCTTTGGCGGCTGCCATTCTCAAGCAGCACATCCTGTCCTGATTGCATTATTGTTCTCTCCCCAGTGACTCAGTGATAGATCTGTTTATTCATACCAAATCTTCCACTAACACCTATTTCTGATAATTTACAAATTAATTTGTATTTGTCTTACTGATTATGAAACTGCAGTCAGTATATGAACTATATAAGCAAGAAAGCTCAGGCACCTCTTGTGGTCTGGGACAGGCTGCTGTAACCAGGACTTTTTAATCTGTTAGCTGAAGGAAACACAGGTTGATTTAAAATGGCTACACTTTTCTATCATGTGCAATGTGTTTCTTTCTATCAAGTAGGGGAGAATAATCTTATCCTGTATGTAAGCGAAATATGGAGCCAGAAGACAGAGCTCTGTTTTTCATACATACAGAATTAACTGGCAATTCCTATAAACAGTCTATTTTTCCTTCTCTCTGATTTTTGCACTCCATGTCTTTTCTGATGGGCCACATGATAATACATTGTCCCCTGACTGTCGGACATACCTCTAAGCACTTCGTTGAAGAGGAGAGTAGTAAGAAAAAAGTAGTTGCAAGTTGTCTCCAGTCATAAACCTCTATTATACTTAAGACTAGATAGAATTATGAGTTCATCTAATATAATCTCCTGCGCATCATAAACCATTAACCATCACCCAGATACTGCTCCATGGAGCCCAATTACTTTAATTAGACAAGAGCACTTCAGTCATCAAGAGACTAAACTGTGCTGTGCAACAGGCATAGTCCAAAATAGACAAAGATGTCATCTAAGCCTGTGGCTCTTCAAATAACAAGGAATTTCTAGGTGAGAAATGCCCCCCAAATTCCTGGAGATAGTATTTAGCTCATCCACCAACTCTGGCATAGAATATCAAGCCTCTGACAATAAGCCCTGAGAGAAAATTTTGACTTTCCTTCAAATTCAGTGATCAATTTATCCTGACTTGAGCATCAGAGCATGATATACTCAATAGGTAACTAAAAACAGGAATCTCTCCAGAGAACTTTTTTTTGGAGGTTTTTTCCACATCGCTGTGCTAAAATCAATCTAGGGTAAGCTGTGGATATTTTCAATTATACACATTTTTGCATTGCATCTACTGTAAAATGTTCTCTTTCCTTAAATGAAGAAAATGGAAGCCTAGGCATCTTTGGCTCTGGAATCTAAATACTGAACAAGTGACAAAGTCAAGTGTTTGGTATCTCTAATATGAAAATACCTGTCACCCTTCTGGGGGATTGTTTGATCTAACAGTTTACAAGGACTAAGAGTCAGCTGATAAATCCTAAAATCAACTACTGATGTTGTAGTTGTACTACCACTCACTATTTTATCTCAGCCCTCAATTTAAAATGGGTCTCAAATGCTTGCAACTTCAGCTCATTCCTATTTCAGACAAATTTGTTAAATTGGGACCATTTCTCTTCCGCAAAAAAAATTGTTACAAATGCCGGTCTGGGCTGGTTTACATTCACAGACATCAGTTTTATCCTCTCTAGTTCCTAGGTCTGTGTGTCCAGTTCTGACTTACCTTTACAAGCAAGAACTTGATTTTATCCTAGTTTTCTCCAATACAATTTCCCTGATTCAAATACAGTGTTATTCTTATATCTGTGATATCTCTAGATTACAGAGATCATCATCTTCCATCCTCTTATTGGGTAACTTCCTCTTTTCTCTGCTTCCTTGATCCCGTCTTAGAACACGTATGACAGATTTTAAATGATTTTAAATTTTACTAGGTAGGCCACAGAATAATAAGTCAAGCAAAAACAACTGAAGACACTGCACTTTCAATTTGCAATGTGTATGTACAAAGCCGTTTTCCAGATGCCTGCAAGATGCAGAAGTCAGGTAAAAGCTATACCCTACATAAATCAAGGGATACAGAATTTTATCACATGATATGAGTCACCCCATAATATTCTGGACATCAAACAGACAAAACTAATGAAGTGTTGGTTTTAGATCACATAGAGTGAGGAGACTCACATATTTTCTAACAGTATTTTTCTAGCTAGTACTTCATGATTTGGGATGCAAAGGAAAAAGTAGTTATTCTTCTACTATTAAATCAAGTGCAAGTAATTGATTTGTTTTCCATATAAAAAGTATTTTTTTTTCTTTTGCTAGTCCTATGATCTAATGTGATCCATATTACTAAAAATGGAAACATTCTCTAGATTGCTTTATCCACTCACTGCTAACAGCTGAGTTTCATCTCAGTCACCAGATCAATGAATTGCCTTGCACTGCAAGATATGGGCAATGGAAATAATGCACCTTAGCACCAACATAGAGCTGGTTAATTGCACAGTGCAATTCTGGGGTAAACACTTTATTAAAACATTAACATTCTGCTACATCTTAAAGAGTCCCATGCTTTTACAGTTAATTTTAACCCATATAAAACAATACCAGAAAAAAAACGCACAAATCCAAAAAGAATTTTGATCACACTGTCATATTTTAGCAATTCACCAACTTGCTCAGCTGCTGAAGCATAATGTGTCAACAAGATGGAATTCCACTTTCTAAAGGCTAGAATGCCCACTCAATAGAAGAAAGCAATACACGATTACTGCTTAGAGCTTGTGGCGCAGTGCTAGCAACTCAGCATTTAGCAATAATAGAAAATGTCTGTCTCATTTTCATTCCCCTTGAAAACACTTCCTATACAATATTATGAAACACTCCTACTGCGAGTTGGTTTCTTAATCACAGCAATATCTCCAGCTACTACCTTTTCCATGGTCACACCTTTCTGGTGAATTCTCTTAAAAGCAAAACTTTAATGACATAAGGAACAAGGACAGATATCTGAAATGTAATAACAAGGAGTAACCCTTCAATTTTGCGATGGCTACTAGATAGCAGCAATCTCTTATTTCCATTTCAGTGTTTTGCAAATGACATAAAAGTCTCAAGGTCTTTTGTTTGCTGAATTATTCCTCTGTTTTTCAAAACCTTGGAGCCTCTATTTTCTGCTTCTGCTTCAACTTCCATTCCCATCTTAAAACCAAGAGAAAAATTCAGATCATTGTACACATGGCCCTTCTTCACCCATGACCTTTTATTCATCTGATTATAAAACTGAAAAGATTTTTTTCAGTGCAAGTACGTTCAAAGGTTGTCTTGAATTACTACTACTCATCTTGAGTATCTTTATTTCTCAAATTATTTTAAAAGTTGCCTATTTTCTCTTTACATACATTGAAAATTCTCCTGGTACTACTAACAAAGAAACAAAGTACATGTCCTGAATCACAAATCTATACCTACATCTTTGTTTGAAAATAAAGTCTTTGAGGTTAGTCAGACTTTCAAAAATTTTGATCAGGCAGTGTATATGGAATAACATGATAAAACCAGACTCGAGAGGGAGAGGAATTGCAGAAAGAAAGTCCATGTTGATCATGACAATGCATTGCATTAAAACCGAACTTCACAATAAAAGACATAACTTCCAGATGTGGAAACTGTTTTTTACTTCAAAAACTCTTGTGCACTTTCACATATATGAAAGAGTATTTGCAAGCTGGTTCAGATTCCAGAGGAAGTATAGGTGCATTCACATAGCACTTCAACCAACTTATAAAAGCCTAAATTAAACAACCCTGCTCCAGAAGTTTAGATGGACATACACAACTAACATTTGAATTATCAGAATTAAGTGGATAAGAACTCATTGCTTGGAATTTTTATAATTCGTATTTGTCTCCTCAGAACAAAAGATCTTCCCCAAGAGTTTGGGGTTTGCCTACATGCATATTACTGGGCTTAACAAAGACATTACTGAACATGAAACGCATCTGCTAGGACATGCATGAACACACGATGAATCATAAAAAACCCAACTTTGAAAAGAACAGGAATATGTATTGCACTTCTCATGTAACTATTTTAGTGTCCTCTATTCTATTAAGCTTTCTGAAAAGGCAGACAATTATTAATCCTACAAATATGGTGCAATTGCTTTTGACATATGCTTCCTTAGCCATGGAAGAAGAATGCAAAAAGAAATCAATGAGAAAAAATTGCTGGGTAGAGTGAAATTGCCTTAGGGATTTTGTTTTATGTAATACAACAGCCTAGGAATTCTATTTATAAGGAAGACATGGTATTTATATCTATTGATTTTTTTCAGGGACCTCTTGTAGTCTGCAGCCATAAAATTTCACCTGTCCTAGATGGGAACACATCTTTTGATGCTCTTCAAAGAACTATGTTTATGGAACAGTAAATGTGGTGTAAATGAAATACACCCAAATTTTGTGCTCCCTTTGCAAGACTATAAAATTTACTTTATCATTGCACATTTAATACACTACACTTGAGTACCCACGTGCAGATTGGAGTTTCACATTAGGGGATCTAAAAGAAGAACAACAAAAAACATCAATTATGACAACTTACTCCTAAGACCATTTAAATTGTCACCCAGACCTTAGCGTAGTTTAGAGGGGTCTCAGGACCACCACGAACCTTCAAGAGTCAAGTCTCCTAGAAAGGGATTATCAAACAACAGACAATCTCTGGAAATACATTCTTCTTTGTGCTTACATATGCTATGCTAGGAATGAATAAACTCAAGGGGAAAAGACCAGCAGAGGCTCTGTCTCCACTATCCTGTATCTCCCATCTCACCCCATTTCAAGGGATAGGTCAACTGATAATGCATGCTGCAAAACATTTACCATTGTTGCTGCACAACACACCATTGTGGAGCAAAATCTGGGATGCAGTTACACAACAGTCAGTTATCATCCCAGTGATACTGAAAGATACTGACAAGGAACGTTTTGCAAGGCAACTGAGCTGTCTGTGTAAAAATCAAGGCACACTTCTTAACAAATAAGTAGTACAGTCCCTTTTGAAGATCCATTCTAACCTGTTTTTAACTACAAACTTCTTTAATGTAGAGTAAATAATATGCCAGTATAATATAAAACAAGACAAAAATGTTTTATTCATAAAGCTTTTGTATGTCTTGTCTACCACAGCATTTCCTGTACCTAGGCCAGCTGGTACAATATGTACTATCTACTATACTTTGTTGCTGTTTTCTAGTATTAAATATGTCAAGATTTTATAGCTGAGCAATAGAAGTTAGTAACATAGGTCTGATGCATAGTAATGAAGGTAGAATAACGTATAATGGTAATTTTTTGTAAATCAATTAATAAGTTTATGGCTAATAATAAAAAAATATGAAAGATTAGACATCAGTGCAGTCAGTCAGTGGTACCACAACGTGGCTTTAGGTGAGGACTATCCATAATCATTAAAAGGATATCTGCATGCTACTATTCATTCAAAATAAATGTTTTGTCTTTTTTTTTTTTTTTTGCCTGAAAGCCTGAATAGATAGCAGTGCCTGACTGCAGGGGTACATATGGGGATGCTTACATTTAACCCTCTTTCCTCATCTTTTTGGTACAGTTCTGTACAGGCATTTACCAAACTGTTTCTAGGCCCTACATGTTGCTGTTTCCAAATTTCCTGAGACAAGGCAAAATCCGTCTTTTAACTTTCCCAAAGGCCCTTTTAGCAAATTATAAGCACTCTCCTGCAGATTCACATTTACCTTTGATACCAATGGCAGTTCCTCTGCAAAAAAGAGATTACAGTTTCTCATTCTACATAACAGAGTAAGAAACAGAGGAAACCAAAATGTCTGCGTCCCAGCCTGGCTCAGTCACCTGTTTGTTTTTCATTATTCCTTCAGTTTTGGTCATAGTCCTTACATGTTTGGGACTGCCTCCCATAGTTATCTCTCTGAATATTGGAATATTTATTTTGCCTCAGTCCCTGGTGGCCAGCTTATTCTCTTTTTGGTTCCTTTAGCCTCTGCTTTTCTAAAATAGCTGTTGAAACCCCTTCTCATTCACTGTTTCGACTTTTTCTTGACTGCTTGCCCTTCCTCCCTTCCCTGAGTCATCTCATCAGCTAACCAAAATCCTCAGCTACTTGAGAGTTGTTAGCTACCCTAACAGGCCAATTTAGACCTGAGCAATCAATTTGTTCTGTTCAAAAGGCAACTATTTCTCTGCAAGGCCTTTTGCGTGAATAACAGACCACTGATGTTGGATGTAACTTCTGCAGTTACCAATATGAACTTTAACCAAAGATAGAGGTTCAAATACACCAGAAGTACATAACCAAAGTACAGCTTGAAGAACGATGCAGAAATTCATAGAGAATCTCCAGATTCACACTATTTTCCTTATTTCTTTGCTTACCAGCTTCAGCAAGGAATGTATTTCTAATCTAAGCTGTACAGGTAAAGTATTGCAAGACATCTTTTGCAGCCTTTATTTGGATGGATGATAGGGACATTCTTCATCTCGGGCCTTTCTCTGAGCTTGTAAATCATGCATACACTCATGGGGGAATGCTGAGCTCTGAAATGGATCTTCCTGGATTCCATAAAAATTAGTGGAAGGTCTTCACACTAAAAAAGGTCACGTTTTGACTGGGAAAAACCACATCATAGTTTAAGAATAGAAGACACTGAAAATGACTACGTGAAATAGAGTAAAAATAAATAGCTTTTCTAACTGTCTTGGTGTCCTTGCAGGTGAACTTTACCTTTAGCCAACTCTATCACCAGCATCTGAATTCAGTGCTAGGACCCTCAACACAGCAAGTCTGTGACAAATCCTCCCTGAGGCTGTCATTTTTTAGGGTGCAAAGAAAGATTCGAAGGCATATATTTTCACTTTGTTCCATTATAGATTCTGAGGAAGGGCCTTAATATTACCAAAATTTGGCTTACAGACCAGGCTCCTGCTTTTCATTTCAGCCTCAGTGAATTTTACCCTTTAATGTTCAAGACATCACATAATTCAAAACAAAGGGTGAGCTTACACTCAAGGCTGCAGATCTGATCGCTACCAAGCACAGCCCGGAGTCCTTAGAAGGAAACAGAGCAGTTTGCTAAACTGGGCAATATATCAATCCTTTATGCTACGTACACTTTATTTACAGGGCATTTGCAGATTCAGAATGATGATGAATGAAGCTGCAAAATACAGTATGATTTTCACCACTTCAAGGCAGAGAGCTGAATAAATATTATTTGTGATTTTATCTTTTTTAACCAATCCCTAATAGTTAATCCAGAGGCATTCCCTTTTGTTTATGCAGTTGTGTTTCTTATTATTTTCCCAGATTCTGCTTTATTTTACAGCCCCATGTCTGCTCAGTGAATTTGGGTAGTACTCTATTTTACATGCACCACTGCATGGACAGATAGGAAGTCTTACCAAGGTCGACAGATGCTAACCTACTCAAAGAAGACAAGTTACTGCAACTTCCTAGTTCAGCAAACTATTAATCTTCCATGGTATCAGTTCGGGCAACATCAAAACTGCAATAAAAAGTGCGTTTTCCACAAGAAAGACAGCAGAAAGAGCATCATAGTATTTTACAAATATAGATATTTTATCTTCTCTCATAGTGTTCATGGAATTCTGCCACAATTCTAACCATGGAAAGAGTCACATAGTGCAAACACCAGTTAGTCACTCTGACTGAACATTTAATAGGTTATTTTATATATAGATTTATCTCTATGTACATCTATTTCCCCCAAAGCTTGATTCTTGTAAAGTACTTGCTTTTTCTACTGCCAAAACTGCCGATGGTCCATATGATCTGATCTCTCAGCAAAAATATTTTCAAGTTTCATCTGATTTTGATTTCCATAAATCCACCATTAATTGTTCACTCCCCTTGCTTAAAAGCAATTTTTATGAGTAAACAAAAATATTTCTATACTTCTTTTCATCATGCATTTTAACATGCACAAGCAATGTCATTACAATGTCATGAACAGGCTATTCTATCTCTCCTTTTTCTTTAAAAAAGAAATTAATAAGACAATGAATGGTTTGCTCAAGACACTGTTCATTTTAGCTGAGTGCTAGGAGAAGAAAGTCAGAGTGCATTTGGATTTTCATTTGCACAGTTCAATTTCTTACTGCAACTACTCAGCAACTTCTTAAACCAAATAAAGCAAAGAATTATGGAATGGACACATTCTACATGATGAAGTCATCATTCCTAAGCCATTGTGCTATATTTAAATTGCTTATTGAGCTATGTTATCCCAATCTGGTATGAAGGGCAATTCAGAGTCACTGATGGAAAAGGTAAAATAGCCAACCACATTTTCCATCTTTGTCTCAGTGTTTGTTGTCCAATATCAGTTATTTCCCACACCACTAGAAGGAAAACGTATGTTCTTACCCCACAGCCTATTCCATTGCCTGGTTCACACACGATTCTCCTCAGCCCTGGCTCAGGAAGCAGACCTGCTCCACAGCCGGGGGTTGGACACAGCACTCCTCCCATCTGCAGCACACATTCCTCGGCCCCATAGCGCTGGTAGCGGTTGTACTACAACAAAACAGACCGGTGTTAAACTCCTAGCAGCACACATAATGCCCCCGCCCCGCCAAAACTTAGAGCTTGACTCTGTCTCACATAATCCAATCGATTGTCCTAATGTCTCACATGCTAAGTTCAGGTTATTTGTCAAAAGTCTAAAACTTTGCGGTATCATTAAATGGGGTGTCCCTCTGCTCCAACTCACATCCCATACATCATTTTCTGGCTCACAGACATTTTCATCACCAGGAGATAGTGTGGGATATTAAAATCAAGAAAACAGCAGACTGTTTCTGTAAGTAACATCAAGTACACTTATACTACTATAAAAAATTATTGTAAACAGCATAACAATAGTCCAACAGATAAATGATAAAAGCTGTATACAGATTAAACAGAATGCACAAAAACCCCCCTTCAGGGATCTATAGCTAGAAGTACAGTGCAACGTTTTAGACCTCAAGGGCTGTAAAAATTTGCCTAGCCAACTTTATTTTAAAAGTAAGCTGATCATTAAACCAATCAGCAGAATAATTCTCTTATATACATTCATTTCAATGCTAGGTATATTTGTTTTCCTGGGTCTCCCATGAAATTTTCTTGAGTTTTTTCACTTTTCATTTAATTCCATCCTGATAGCCCAAAAGGTCATGGAAATGCCTTAATTTTAATGATGGAGACACTGACACACAGCAATATGAAGCAAAATGCTCAGAGTAAGCTCACTGACAAAAATGCCTGCTCTAAAATGACTGATGTCACCGCAATAACGTTCCCATGTCTAATTTACCCTGCTTTCAGCCAAAGATAAGCTGAGCTAGTACAAATCATGCTGTGTACATGTAAATCACATCCACTCTAGGGTTCTGTGTTGGTGCAGTTCCACACCAGTGGCTATATAACCACTGTAAACCAGGCTTCAGATTCACCTATAAATCTGGTCTATTGTGGAGGGAAATAAATGAAAGCATTTGGTCCTAACAGCCCCAAAGAAAACAGGCAAATCCAAAAGGCCAAAGAGGAAGGGAGTAACTATGAATTTTCTCTGTGAGCAGACTTTATGGTGTGCTAAAGAAACAAAACAGAGCTTTATGTTACAGCACTCACAACAATATTTAGTGCTTCATAAGATTTTATCCCATAACGGCTCATGAAAATCCTGTTCCCTTTTTTGGGAGGATAACAAACAAAAAATTCTTTCTCCAATCCACACCCCTCTCTAAAGAAATCTTTTGAAGAAAACGGAAGCTTTAGAACCAAGACCTCATACACATAGCATACAAACAAAAAAAAAAAAAAATTAAATTACAAAGAGGGCTCTACTACATATCTTTTGGATATATTTCAGAAGATTCTTCTGCAAATTCTGCCACAACATGTCTTGTTAAACTGGCTTCCTAAAATAATATTAGAGTTCTTAAAAGACTATAACATACAGACACAAAAGTTTGCATCACAGAAAAAAAAAATCAATCCAAACTGAAAGTATACTCCTTTGTCAATGAACAAAAAATGCAAACAACCTCTCAAAAGAAAAGCAAAATCTAAAAGGAGAAAAAGACTTCAAAATATCATTCAGTGTATGAATGACAGCCAGAAATTCTGACTTAGGAATCTTGTATTTGGAAATTAGCAGTATTTTGAGAAATGTGCAAGACATGTCTGCAAAGTCTCCTTGAATGCCGGGGCTCAAGCAGTCAACTGGTGTTTTCCTGTGTTATTATTATGCTCGAACCCAGAGTAATGGCATAAATATTTAATGTTAATAGCATAAATATTTAATGTTGGACACTCTCAACTTTCAGCAAAGTTTGTGATCCTTCCTAAATACTAAATACAGGTTCTGCTGGCCTTTATAGAAATATAGGTAACCATACCTCCAAAACTCTCTAGTAGCCTAATTTTTCCTCAGGGCGCAGACTGGACCTGAAGGTGAGGATGGTGATTGTCTTCTCCTGTTAAGAGGGAACTTTGTGCTGGATGTGGGATTCTTAACAGCTTCTCATTAAAGAAGGCAAACACCAGTGACACTGTAGCTGAGATTCTGTCAGCATTTACATTAAAAATTCCCAGCAGAAAAAGTAGAACATACTTTCAAGCCATAAACTTAGCCTAAAAGGCCATGGAGAGATTCCTCTCATCTCCTCCAAAACAGGAATCAATTTATCTTGTTAGGGAAAGATACAGAATGTAAATGTCCAGTTTACCTACTGGCAAGGTGGACAACAACATCGTATTCTGTCCAACAAATTTGACGTTTTCTACTGGTTCAGCACAGGACTCATCCCAAATCAGTATGGCACCTTCACCAGTGATTTTCACACTATAACAGCCAAAAAAATGATCCAGAAAAGATCCTATTAAATTCATTTACATATCTTGATATCTAGTTACCAGCCTGTTTTGTATCTTCAAAGACCAGATACATTTGTCATTTTCCAATTCCTTTTTCCTTGTGTCCTGCTCAATTAAAACCCAGCAACCAACTGAAACACACAGGAGCAGAACATATACATGTTTGCTGCCATAACACAATCTACATAACATATGTGGATTTATATTCTTTATTCAGTGGCCTGAAACTAAATGACTTACTTTATATTAAGGGTGCATTTATAAAAAACTTGTAAAGGACCAAAACACTTATCATGCATTATTAATTAATTATTTGCATATAGTGACAGACCATATCTATTAGGGACATTTTCTCCTATATACCACAGCCATACACATCACACCGGACTGATGTAATCAACATGCACTAAGCCAGTCAATTTTCAAGAGCCTTTAAATGTCTTTGGAGCCCATGATGTGTTTTTGATCACATCTGGATGAGATATTTAAGGATATTACGGCACACAACACCCACTGGTTTACTTTGCCTCTTAACTGGAGAACTAAAGTAGAATTCATTTAATTTACTTTGCATTTCCACAGCGATGATGCCTATAGTTGCACTTCTTGTGTAGATTTCTTTTATAATTAACAGGAGAGATAGGATGCAATTCATCTTTACACCTTTAGAGTTGTACCTCAGCATAAGAACTGAGTCCTGTAGTGCCCTGTTTTTTTAACAATAATGAGAGATCAAAAAATTACTAGATAATGGCCACTGAAATCAGGTGACTCTCACAATAGCTGCCTTAGTTCCAATAATTCTGATCCTAACTCACCTGGCCTAAACTATTTTTAAAACCAAGGTTTAGGTATCTAAATAGCTTAGACTGTGAACCACCTTGAAGAATTTTATCTCATTGAAAATTAAACATCTAGCCTAAACAAGGCTCTGAGTGCATGAGAAGAGTTAAGATATCAAGAAGGGAATTTATCCTGACTTACACATGATGTCTAAGATAGGTTAGATCAAGCACCCTAGGGAAGTGCTATAGCTGAAGCTGAGAAAACTAACTTAGGCTAGATATCTAACACGTAAAGAGCTGTCATTAAAAGATGAATCTAGCTCTTCTGTCCATTCAAAATATTTCACAGTATCTATTACTCAATTTTTATCAGTGTGTCTCCTATTTAGAGATGCACTCATCATGTGTAAAATTGTTCTGCATGCTACAAGGAGGAAAGTATCTCCAATTAGTTTTAGGAAAAACCTCTCACGAAGTATAATATATGGGAAACTGGATGGAACTGGCATTCATGGTATCTGATTTCATTCCTGGCAGCAGCACAGCCTTCCTGTGGCTTTCACGTAAGTCATTTAATCTATGCTTCTCATCAGTTCCCCGTTTGTAAAGAGGAAGAATGATACTTGCTGATTTCAATGTAATGTTAAGAGGCAAAATCCATTAATAGTCATGAGGACGTCAAATACTATGGTAATGAGTGGCATAAAATTACACAGAAATCACCAGCCATCTACTACTGCCAGAAAGCAGCTTTCAGGCAAAGCATGTCAGGCACTTATGTGCTACTGTAATAAGGTCCTCAGAATACAGGTAGGTAAATAGTCGCTGGATTCCACACAGAACCATATATTTGAATGCCTATTTGGAAAAAAAACCAACCCGAACCTTCAAAAATACAATTTACTCTAAATCATTGGTGCTAAGACAGCTAAACGTATATGAACAAGGTAGTTGTAAAACAGTCTGTTTGTTCTCTGAGAACTGCATCCCTTTGTGAACTTTCCTCTCAATTTGTGAAATGTCCCAGTCAGCCCAAATCTATACTTTTCAGGGAATAAAATTTGGAGTGGAAAAAGCTCTGCTTATGGTATTTTCACCATATAATGAAGTTCTTTTGTGCAATCTTTGCTTGTAAAGACTTGTAAGGTCTTTTAGATTATAAATTGCAGTATGACAAGGAAACGGAGGCTGGATAATTGTAACCATTTATTCCTTGCTCTCCACTTTCCAGGTTGGGATGGTTTCCCTTGAGTGTTAGAATGGTACTGTGTTTTCAACCAGTGGAAATTCCATCATTTGATGTTGTAAATCAAGAGTAATATAGATGAAATCACCGGGCCAACACAGGAATAACAGGTTAACTATAGATTGTAGTCTCTTCAATTACATTGAGATTCAGACAGCAAAACAAAACTGAAATGCACCTGGATGCACAAAACTCCTGCAAAACACACTTTTGTGAACACAGTGATTCCTTCCCATGTCAATTAACTTATAAATTATGATTTAATATCATAGAATTATAGAATGGTTTGGGTTGAAAGGAATTTTAAAAGGTCATATATTCCAATCCCTCTGCCACACATATGCCTTGAGCTGTTTTAATTTTGCTTTTAAACTTTGGGTATTGTTTTATTTATTTTCCTTTATTTATTTTTTTCCCCACACCTAAAAGCATCTGCTCAGTAGCAGCCTTGCAGAGAACTTTGGACAGAAGTGTAACAGTAGATGTAAAGCCCAAATCTCTGAAATGTAATTCAATTACTTGTTTCTTTAACTGCATGTAAGAGTCTCAGAGGAAACCAAATCTACTTTCTGGAGTCAGATTGTTTTTACTGCTCCTATAAATCAAATAACCATCTGTGTGTTTCAAAATTAGATTGTGGAGGCTATTAGTCCATAATGTAGACTAAGCACTTTATTTATATGTATTATGCACATACAAAAACTCCAAGAATTAGTTCCATAATGTAATTAGGCAACTTACAGTACAAAACTAGTTGTACTCCTTGGACTAGTAAAAATACTTAAAAACATGTTATATAAAATACAGATAAAAAAGTGATGGACAGACATGGCTCTCCATGGAGCACCCCTAATTTATTTTTCCTGAGTTTTTGGGCTCTTCTGCTGGCCACTGGTCAGATTGGAAGAGCAAGTTCAGAGCATCAGCTCTCCTTCTTGTTACCACAGGAGCACCCATGGAGACAAAAATGACAACCACCTCTAGAGGGCTGGAATTTGCCTGACTGGAGAGTCATGGAAAATTGGGCAAGGAAGTCGTCTGAAGAAAATATTTAGGTAAGAAACTTCTAACTGGACCAGTGCATCACAATTCACAGACAAAATTAAAATGGAGTAGAGATGGGGAGAAAAAAAGAGAGATTACCATTAGAGGAATGATGTGAAAGCAAGCACAAGGTGAAGAATATGAAAATGGAAAATAGAGAACAGAGGACACTGGAGCAGGTTGTGTTGGAAGTCAAACTGAATATATGAGGGGAAATACGATGCAAAGAAGAAAGGGGACTGAGCACAGTGTATGGGTTAGCACTGTATTTACAAACCATGGGAAATTTGTGATCTTCCAGCAGGTATTTGGGGGATCAGTCTGAATACACTGAATGCTAGAGATAAGTATTTGGTTTCTTCCCACCCTTGTGGAGCTCAAATGCACATTCATCTTCGCACTACAAGTAACAACCATCAAGGCTGTAATTGATTCAAGGAAATCTGTTCAGCTGATGCTGTTGCAAATTGTGGAACTGAGTTTCAGTGTAGTAGATACTGGCTCCCAATTCTCAAGTCATATGAGTGAATCCATATACATTCCTTGAAAGCAGATCAAAGCTATCCAAGGGATGGTAGAAGTCCTAACTTCCACATGCACCTGAGATCCTGAACACTGAGGTTCAAATCTTACCTCTGAATTAAATAAAAACTGGGTGGAAGAGAAATTTGAATTCTATAAAAAATGACGCTATTTTTGGTTTTGACAGAAAAAAAAAATTCTTTAAATTAGTTTTGACTAAATACCTTCTCCTTTCTTTTTCTTCATTCTTTATTTCAGCTGTTGAACAAAAAATAAATTACTTTTACTTGCCTACTGTATGGACAATAAGTTAAAAAAGTGTAAGAAAGTAGAGATATCCTGCTTATGACAAGAACTTAAAGGGTAAAGTTATGATAATCCAGAAGAGACAAAACTGAGTAATTCACATGAATCCCAATTACCTCTGAGTGAGGGAAGAAGGTGATTAGGAGACATTCCAGGCAGGTACAGTATAGGAAGGAAAGAGAAGCATATCACTAGTCATATGAAGTTGCAAGACTATAATGCTTGTTGCGAAGTTCTATTAAAAAAAAAGGTGGTGCAAAGAGGATCAAGACTTAAATGCAGTAGCTCAGTCTTAGAGAGCAAGCAATGGGATGGTGGTGACAAATTCAAAAGGTGAGCCAAATGAGATGGAGAGAAAAAAGGTATTAGACAGAAAAATGGCAGAAACTGAGAGATGTGTGTAGGTACCACTTACATTGAGTAGTAGCTCGAGCCAGGGAACTGAGTGGAAAGCAGCAGAGGTCTAAGAAAGTACACTTGTAGAGATTAAGGTTTTAGAATACTAACAAAATACCTTTGGCTTAGTAATTATGACCTGGAGAAATCATTCAATGAAAATATATTCTGTTCTGGAACTGATTTGAATTACTGAGATGTAGCTTATATTTTTTCCAAGTGTAGTTATGAAAAAAATCTTAACCCACAAATACATCAGAAGCACTTTGTTGATCATATTTGACAGTTTCCTGCACTAAAGTCAGCTGATTAATTAGAATTGTCATATGACATTACTTTTGCCTGAATGGGTAAATACGTATCAATTACTTTAAGACTGCCTTTACATGAATATTCAGTAGCACGCATTTGAAAAAAAAAAAGTCCTCTAGCAAGTATTGCAATGAAAAAAAAAATCAACCTTGTCACACACACACAGTGTATACAAAATCCTTCCAAACCTCAATTAATGTTAAATGATCACTAACCATGCTGTGTTCATTTCATACTTGATTCCTGTATCTCCTAAAGTTACAGCTCACTGGGAAAAGTAGCACAAGCCCACACCACCTTTGAAGAGCGTGGTGACGTGCATCTGCAGATTTTCAAAATAGGGTATTCTAGGGTATTCCTTTGCATAAGTTTTCCCTAATTGACAAGGAAATGTGGGAACCTCCCCCCCAACCCAAAAAAGAACCAAAAAACCCCCCACAAAACAAACAAACAATCCCCCCAAAAAACCTGTCCCCATTCAAGCTTGCTCTGATTCCAGGCATATAAATGCTTACAACGTTTCTGAAAAAAGTGAGCAGTGAAATGAGTTTCAGTAGCAGCTGATAGGAGAGATCTGTTAAAATTGATCATTCCCCTGTCAAAATATCAAGGAACTGGCTAATACATCCTGCAAAGTTGTCAGAGCAGATGATGTAACAGAGAAGCACAGCTATACATTACTTAGCAGCTTCCTTTCCTGCCACTAGCAAGTCATCTGCTTCATCTGTGCTGTGACCTGTTGGGGGCACTCAGGTATAGCAGCAGATTGCTTGCTCTTGCGTTATTTGTTTTCCCTTCCAGCCTTCAGATGTAGCTGCTATTTTATTCATGAATCACAATATTCCATTTAAACAATTAAACAAGATTTTTTTTTATCACTTTGGGGACAAGAGGGAAGTTTCTCATAGAGTCATTAGGGAAACTCCATAACAGTTCACTGCAAGTCATCTTGCTCTGCTATATTGTGGTGTTTATGTTTGAATTAGAGTGTTTTCTCTGCTGTCTCTGGCATTGGCTTGTAGAATTACCTGCCTTCCACTGTATTTGAACAGAGCCCATATTTGGTGCATTTTTAGCATATTTTTGTAAGCAGCTTGTACTATCATGACTTGTAGAAACATTTACTTGTAGAAACAGCCAGCCTGACAGGGCAAATGGCTACTGCAGGAGACTGTCTTACATTGTGCTATTTTTCAATAGCTCCCCCCTTACTAAATCTTTTAACCCGATCCTGACTGTATCTCAGGTACTTAGGAAATGGAGGAGTTAGCCAGCAGATTGGGCTGCACCCACTAAGCTAGGGGAAAATGACGGATTATGAAAAGTGAGAGCAAATGGCAAGAGAAGGCTCAGCAGAGCTTTGGGCAATTAGAAAGCTTCAGGCTTTACCCTTCCTGGGACTCCATGTGCAGGAGACTCTTTGTCTTGCACAGACCTTTGTGGACTGGAAGAGTCTGTGAAAAGGGAGTCCAAAAAAACCCAGTCAAAGCTGCTCCTGGAGACTTTTCCTGGGTCAGATTCTCTGGCACCTTCTCAAAGGGTCAAGAGGGGCAGCAATCTGTTGCTGAGTGTATTGGCGTTGCATTTGAAGCCAATTACTCTGGAAGCTAGTTTTATTTGGTAAATTAGGTATCCACAATGCATATCATGTACCAGGGAAGCTTGTACTCTTCCATTTCACCATGCAGACTATGATTGTGTCTTTCCATAAAGCCTAAAACTGATTCCCTCTTTAAAAACTATCTTATTGCCACCAACTAAACCTTAAAAGATAGACTTTCCAGCTAGAATAAATTTCCCATAATGTATGTTCCTAACAGAATAGAAGACATGGAAATTTTATATGTCCAGGAGACTACCAAGAAGTTTGATTATTTGAACAAGAGTCTTATTATTATACATCTCCTTTAAGGAAATATTAATCAGAAACTCTTCACACTTCTATTTCTCAGCATTAGTTTTTCATCAATGCTTACATTTATATAAAGATATTTCAGATAGACAGGCAGACACATGTTTTCAAGAGGTTTGGTCCTGAAAGCCACTCAAAACCTTTCTTTCCTAATGATCTCAAAAAACATTATAAATGGTCAGTATTTACACTAATATGACCATTTATATGGTCAGTTTATTTATATTTTTACTTACAGGAAACAAATGCTCAGTGAACAAAAGGGGGAGACCAGGGGTTTTTTTTCTTGAACTCTGAGGAATGGGAGATATGCAACACAGGAAGCATGTTGATGATGGTAGAGTGGTGGAAAGGTAGGAAGCTGGGAATATTTTGTCTTTCACTACTGAGAGGTATAATAGGATCTAAAGTCTGCAAATGATTTGTAAACAAAGAATAGATGCTTTTCTAGGCAATATACTGCAGTTCAAACAAGAATTAATCCAAAAAAGTCATGTAATGTGTATTCTAAAGTAGATCAGAACAGATTATCACAATAGTCCATTCTGCTTTTATAATCTGGCCTTAAATACATAAGCACTTTAAAAATAAATCAAGATTGGATATGAAGCAGGAACATGTCCCTATTTTTCTTTGGCTATTGCTTGGAGTAGGAGAAAATATATGATGGTTTATAATACCGAAATCGTAAGGAGTCTGAATAAAAGAGTGTCACAATTAATTATGATTTTTTTTCTATCTAATATACGTGATAACAGAAAAAGACACATTTTAGATCTTTTAAAAAAGCAATTATCTAACTAAATAAACATAAGAAATAAATAGTCACATGAATAAAGACTTTGCCTGTAATTCCTTTCTTTCTTTATTTAGATGTATTTTAATTTTTTTTAATTTTGATTTTGTACCAATTTATTTCCTGATTATCAAAGTGTGTGCTAACTTCAAACAAAAGCTACTGTGGTCTTCAGTAGACTCATGATAACAATGCTTTTGTAGGGACAGAATATATTTGCAATAATCCTTATACGTGCATGGGCTAATGGAATAATTCAAGCCTCACGACAATGTTCACTATTTGCAAAGAAAGTCCATCAGTTAAATATGTTGCTCTGTCAGGGGTCATTAGTCAGTCTAAGGTCCACGACTCCATTCTCAGGGCTTTACCAGGGGAGCTGTCAAGTCTGTCTGATTCAGTCCTCTCTCTCATACTTGCAGCCTTTTGGTTTAGCTGTTCCTTACTTTTCCCTCAAATTTCTCCTTTTGTCCCATTCTTCCTAATCTCCTTATCCTCGCCTCTTCATGCACCTTAAGTGCAGATCTTCCTTTATTTACCAGTCTCTTCAGCAAGCTTCTGTATTTGGTCATTCCCTTCCAGTCCTTGGTCCACACTCCTTGTCAGACCCTTATCTTTATCAATCTGGTTTCCCTCCCATGAACCAACCCCACCTCTTCACTCTACCCAGCTTCACCTCACTCTGCCCTCCATTTGTCAGGTAGCTCTAATCAGTCTCTTGTCCCCATCAATCCCGGTTGTAACTTCTTTTATTTCCTCTTCCTAAGTCCTCAGTCTCACCAGATTCCTGCCTCCAGTATCTCCTTTGGCCTAGTCTGTTTTCTGTCTTTTTTTTTTTCTCTTTTTCAATTCTTGTCAGACAAACCCTCCCACTCTCCTCTCCATGTTGCCTTCTTGCTAAGAAAAAGTTGAGTGCCTGAGAAAGATGACTTGTGACTCTTTACAACAACTGAAGTGGGGGGCTGATGGAGGAGAATTGGAAGTCTAGAAATTGTAACAGTAGCCATAACTGTAATAAAAAAAGGAAGCGTGACAGAGAAAGGAGAAGCAACAGGGTGTTCTTGCCAATATAATCTGATTCAAAAATGATGAAACAAGACTTTGAATTAAAATCTCGGGAGTTGCCCCTTCCTCTGTCACAGCCCTCACACAACCTTGTCCAAGTCCCTTGGTGCCAGGGATTTCATTAAAAGATGTGGATATTGTCATGTACAACACACTAATGCTGGGCTTTCAGCCCCTTGGTCCCTAGCACCTGCAGCTCTGTGTCAGGAAGTCAGGCTTTGTAACCATTACCTTAGGAGGGATACTTCAGAGATAAAGACAATTTGAATTTCAGAAGCATTGAGAGTTTGAAAATTCAACTTGTCTCTCAAAATTTAAGGCCATTTCTCAATACCTCGGTATGTTAATTTCATTATTGACAAAATAATAACTGACCTTCTTGTGAGTGTTGTAAAGCATACTTCATCTATGCTTTCCTAAGGTCCCCCTACAGAAATAGTTTTCTGTGTGCAAAGCACAGCTGTAATTATGAGAAACTCTCTTTTGAAAGAGAAAAAAGGACACACAAAGGGATGGATAATATCACAAGTAGCTGTAAGTACCAATCCCTTAGTCAGATTGTCTGTCTGCTGCTTTAGAGAGTCTGTTTACTGCTGTAGTCAAAAGCTGAAAAACTGTGGCAGGTAGCAGATGTACCAATTAATAACCTGTCAAGGCTGACGGATAGAATGAAAAAAACCCCAGCTCTCACATACAACTCCTGTGTGTTTTTTTTCCCACATTTCAGGTCTTTGGGGGTCATGAGATACACTCTGCCTCCCTGGAGAGAGATGAAACTGTCTCATTAGCGTCCATCTTTCATGACATTAAGATGCTGCCTTTGAGATGCTAACTCACCTGTTCTTCTCCCAGAATCCTGAAGTGATGAAGTTCTTTAATCAAGGAATCTGGACAGCCAGCTGTTGGAAAGAAACAAAAATAGGCATTTTAGAGCTTCCTGTCAGTGCAGTTTCAGCATAAGACACATAGATGCAGAGAGGATACAATATACAGATTTCCTTAGATAAAGAAGATTAGAAAGATTAGCCATGGCTCTGCAGGCACCAGAATACTGAAAACCATCTATCAAATAATCCTTCCACATTTCTGAGCATGCTACCAAGAACACTTAGAAAGGTTATATTCTGAATATTTTAGCCCTTTCCCCAAAGGACTACAAACAAAAGCAAGATGAAAAGGGCAGCACTGTCTGCCAGATACCGCCAACCCTTAGCATAAGCCAAAAAGCCTGTTAAAAGAGGATCTCACATCAAAACATTGGAGCTGCCCAAAGCTGAATTCTGATTCACACAACAGGTTTGGACTCATTTCTAAGAATAATACATGCTTTTCCTGATTCCCTGAAGGATTTCATAGGCCCCACAGATCACTTTAATTTTGGCTGTCGCAAATATAACCCATTTCACATATATATGGCTGTTACCCGCTGGTGTTAACACACAAACCAAGAACACAGGCAGAGGAGTGATTTGCCAGAATTTTGCAATGAGATTAACTTTCAATCACTACAAACTTTCACATCTGTACCAGCTAGTAAGAAAGAATATGTCTTGCTAGCTGCCATGCACTTTAGTGACCTGTTTAGACTGTGGTTACCTTCCTGGCAATGAAATCCAAGGCTGCTGTACACTGCTTTTGTAAATTACTTTTATTCACTACTAGACTAATTCCTGACAACGGATGAAAGCACAGATTGCGAAAGCTTTCTGGGCTTTATTCTTTTTACCATAAATTGAAGCATCTCTTTGTGAACAGAGAACATTTCTTAAAAGGAATAGAGAGCATAGTTCCCCTCAGAAAATGGGAGGAACCATGATCTTTATCAACCTGGTTTTCTGCTGATGCAACTACAAATAGTTACCTTTCACTCTTAATGACTGCCATTAAAAGAATACAAATGAATTTGGACATAATTATCAGGAAATCTCCACCAGCACTCAAGGCCAATGAGACATGGCTTACACTCACAATTTCTGTTGGCATAGCTGTCTTAGGCATGCAGAAGGAAAAGACTACACTTGAACGCAACATAACTAAAACAGCAAAACATGAACAATAGGCACAATTACACTAGTACAAGTCTTGTACTCACATAACTTTTTCCACTTAGGGAAGTTGTTTATTTAATGATTATATGTTACTCAAGTCAACCTTTTGCTGGTAAATGTTTTATCTTCATTCAGAGGAGGAATAGGTGAAGAACACACCATCTACATAGCTTAATCAGAAAACCCTTACAAAGTTAGACAAGGTTTAAAATTGGCCCAGTTTTAAGCATATAGTAAGAATTGTTTATTAATGACTTGTCTCCTACTAAACATTAGTATTTCTTCCCATTTAATGAAACCTATGATATTCTTACAGGCTTCTTTTCACCCACCTCTTCCTCATGCACAAGGGTACTCACATATTTGAACGTGTGAGTTTTACCTCTAAGTGATTATTTCTTAATCAGATTTTATTCTCCTCAACTTCTAGAACCACAACCTGTGTGTCACCTTTAAATTTCCTTTCTCAATGCACTTAATTGTCCTTGCTACTCCTACCACAGAATCACTGCTACACAGCATTTTCTTGTCCTCTCACTGGGATTTACATCTCCATCCAACTCTGTCTTACCAACTTCTTGACCCAAGCCCTGACTTCTAGTCCAGAGCTGTTGTCTTCTATGTGTTTCAAATCAAAGCTTATTGTATAAAACATGGTTCCTCTTTCTTAGCCTCAAGTTCTTACATAATTAGCAATACTTTTTCCTGCATGTGATTTTCCCTGAAAATATCTGCATTGATTGCATACTGCTATAGGAATTTCTAAGTGTAGAGGATAATTATGATTTCATGTAATGCTGCTTGTTAATCTTTGACAGATGTTAGCTTTAGAACACCAGCTAAACTGCATTCTGCTTTTTGGAGTCCTTACAACTTCTACTTCAATCAATTATTTCTTCTCTCTTATCCTTTCCAAATTATTATTCACGCAACTCCTTAAAAAATTGGAAGGTTTCCTTTTTCTTCCCTAGCAAGAACTTTTTCTCTCCATTCTCCTTGAAATCACATTTCCTGAGTACCCATTATTCCCAGAAATCTATCCTATTCTGCCCTCGCATATAAATTATATAATCTCCCCTTTATGAACTCTTTACATGCATCCTCTCTTTCTTCCATACAGGCTGGGGGCTGAGTGGTTTAAGTGCAGTCCTGCCAAGAAGGACTTGGGAGTGCTGGGGTGAGAGGCTGGACATGAGCACTGGCAGCCCAGAAACCAAACGTGTCCTGAGCTGCATCCAAAGCAGCGTGGGCAGCAGGGAGAGGGAAGGGATCCTGCCCCTCTGCTCTGCTCCAGTAAGATACCACCTGGATTGCTGCATCTAGCTCTGGGGTCTCCAGAACATCAGAAGAATGTGGACTGGATGTGTTGGAGTGGATCCAGAGCAAGGTCACCAAGATGATCAGAGGGCTGGAGCACCTGCCCTATTAGGAAAGGTGAGAGAATTGGGATTGTTCAGCCTAGAAAACAGAAGGCTCAGGGGAGACATCACGGCAGCCTTCCAGAACTTGATGGGGGCTTATAAGAAAGATGGGGAGAAACTATTTAGCAGGGCCTATGGTGAAAGGACAAGGGGTAATGGTTTTAAACTGCATGAGCGTTGATTTAGATTAGATATAAGCAAAAAGTGTTTTTATGGCGAGGGTGGTGAAACACTGGAATGGGTTGCCCCATGCAAGGTCAGGCTGGCCAGGGTGCTAAGAAACCTGACCTACTTGAAGGTGTCCTTGCTTATTGCAGGGGGGGCTGGACTAGATGGCCTTTAAATGTCTCTTCCAACTCAAACTGTTCTATGATTCTATCAAAAACATGCATGTTTAAGTGTTACTAGCCATCCACTGCTGCATCCTCTTCCAAATACAATATTTCATATAGTCTGTTTTTCAGAGACTTGCTCAAGCTAGTTTTCAATCTTTTCATAGTTCAGATTTTTGCTGGATCTTGCTTAGCTGATTATACAACAGATCCTGACGTTACCAGCAAAGAGAGAGCTTAAAAACTATGTCACATGGCTCTTTCCAGCATAGAGTTCAGAAATGTCAAAAGCATACAATACTGAATTATACTGACACATCTTAACAATCTGCTGTCTGCAAGAAGTCATTTCACATTGTCACATTTCAGAATCAATAATTTCAGGGGGAAAAAAAAATCTTGTTTTCCTTTTTTTTTTTTTTTCTGTGTATATTTCTGATGTTTCCCATTTCTATTTTCAATTTCTTCTTTTCTGTAAGTGGACCTTTGTAAAACATGCTCTAGCACTGTAACCTATTTTTACCAAATATCTGCGAGTTTTGAAAAAGTATTGGATTATGTTAAATTCCTGCACTGTGACTAGACACAAAGGTTATGACAAATAATCATTCCATAAATGAGAAGTAAAGAGATTAGAAAAAACCCCTCTTCTTCTCAAAACCATCAAGAACTATTTTTCATTTCACCCACAAATTCATCCATATATCCATCAACATATTAATGTATATGAAAATACACAAGGAAACTTGAAAATTATTACTAGTTAAGCACAACACCCGATGGGTTCACTGGCAAACTGTACACACCAAACATTTATAGAAAAACGTATTTTCTAGGTCTCTGATGTGAAACCAGCACATGTTAAATGACATAAATAAACTGCACTTTGCAGATTTCTGTTTTTGTATAGAACACTTTGAGGATTAGTTTTTATGCCGTCTGTAGTACAGAACCCCTTATAATTCTCAGCAATTACCAAAACTTTTCACTTCCCTCTTCCCAATTATTACTTGAAAAGTACAAGCCTTCCACAGACATAAACCAAACCACAGGAATATTAAAAAAATAACCAATAATAATTACACCTAAGAGTATTGAAGGGAAACAATGCAAAGCAATGCAGGAGAATTGGCTTTAATCAGAACCAAAACTCAGGACTGAGGACACCTGAAGACTGATAAAATGGCAGCTGAATTGCTTTTTAGTTCCCTCTTTCAGCTCACATTCAAACCTATGTGTTTCATATGTTCTCAGCTACAGTGACTGTTACAGGTTATTGCTAACTATGAAGGCAGAGCAAGATATAAGAAATATAAAACTGATGCAAATATTTAATATTTTTATACCTCTTTTTACTCTGTCGTAGCTCCATTGATCTTAGAGCAATCAGATCCATAAAACTGACGTGATGTCTTAGGAATGAGCCTAAGTCTAAGCAGGAAAATAATGAAGGAATGATGCCCAGTTCAAAGGACCAACAGCTTTATAAAGTCACAACAAGTAATTTCGTTGCCTCTATTTAAAGTTTTATTACTTAAATTATATTTAAGCATTTTATTTGCTTCTACATGTTCCATCATACACTGCTTTACTTGTTTGAATAATTTTCTTGTTACTTGATTCCCATATTGCTTTATAGTTTAACTCCAAATGCTACACTTATGAATGAAGGATCCATTTAAAGTTACAGAAATTTGCAACTGTAAATTTGCAATTTACATTTTGGTATTCTCTTCATAAACATACTTTTAATCTGTTCATATAAGTACATGTATCTCCAAGAGAAGAATAAAGAAACAGAATTTAGGAAGGACGGTTTGATGTCTCCTAACATCATAAATACCCTGATTTCAATTGGTCTGAACACACATTTTCAACTACACTTGTAATTAAACTATGATTCTAACTACTACCAATTTAATTACCCAAATCTTCACATATTTTTTCTCAGATAGAATTAGCTTCTGGTTTTTTTTCTTAGAATTATCCCTCTGTATGACTTATGTTCTTCAGAGAGAAGGCAAAGGAAAAATGAAACCAACCCTTTAATGTTGCATAAAATGGCAAAATGGAAACAAAAAATGACAGCTGCTATAAATAGAGCCAGCTGAGAAGTAACACGAGTGTCAGTGCCCTGATGGCACCACCAGCCCTGCCAGGACCCCATGTCAGTCCCTGCCTCACCCATCTGCATCCAGGTTGATCTCAGCTCCCCACAGCCCTGCCCTCCCCAGCCACGGGCCCCTCCAAGCCACGACCGTGTTCCTGCCCATCCCCAGGGAGGTGCCCAATGCCCAGAGCAGGGGGTGTCCCAGTACTCCTGTCTACCAGCACCTGGATGGAGCTACCCTGGCTGAATCACTCAGAGAATCACAGAAAATCACAAAATGTCTTCACTGACCACAGTTACAAGCAAATGTGTCTCCACTGCAGGGTTGTGTGCTACATCTTCCACCATACGTTTCCAGCATTATTTCGCGCTTTGCATTTTAAATTTCATCTTTCCCCATACGGTATAGTTGTGTCAGAATCATTTCAATGCATTTAAGCATCAAAATGTTGGCTATATGACTCTAATATATTCCTTGCATGCTTCCTTTTTAGTTGATAGAAGGAATACATGCCTTCACAGGGTAATTCCCATCATCCAAGACAGGCACAAAAAAAAATATCCCCTTATTTCCATTAAGTGAGGAGTTTAAGGCGACTTGGCAAGATTTACACAAGTAACTTTTAGACTTTTAAAGTTAGATTATTTGAATTTCACCCAACAGCTGCAATTCCAATCATTGCTGCACATGCTTAACATTGGAGCATGTAAATTTCTCCCTCACATTTAGCTCCATGCAAGCTAAGCATTTACATTATGAGCACAGCACAACTTCCATTTCTCTCACTCAGAATTTATGTCTGCATCAACACTTGTTAATTCTGAAAAGTACATCCCTTTTGTGGGCTCTGAACATAACCATGCATGAATATCTATCAGTGTCCTTCAAAGGATATCTTTTCACAGCGCTAATTGCTAAACCGAGCTTGCCACTGGAAAACGTTTCAAATACTTGAGAATAACCACTTCATGCTTAGAAAATTAATGGATATGTTGGTCTTTTCTTTTTTTCCTGACCTTAGTAGAGGTATGAAAAATGTTCCGTATTCAAAAACATAATCCTAAAAATCTGCCAGTGCAGCACTCTAATGGCAGGACTTGCAATACAGCAAATCATATATATATATACACATATACATATACATATATATATATAGGCAAGTGCAAGCTGGTCTGCCATGCATGGAAGGATGGCTAGGGAATCCTGCAACTCAGAGGTGCTTGTTATAGCAGGTATGCATCCAGAGCACAGCCAACCTCAGCTGCAGTGGGACAGTGCCTGGGACTCCAGATGTGAGTACGAGTTACTCAGCACAGCACAGAGTACTCTGCTGAGTGAGCAGCAATGGCAGGAAGAGCACAGCCCTGCACTGAGTATAATAACAATGGGAATGGAAACAGGGTAGTATGAAAGCTGGAGTCAGACTAGACTTTCACACAAAACTTAACAAGTTTGAAGTCCTGTAATTAGTGTGCATTAATTTGTTACGTTGCTCTCCCAGTCTCCTCCAAATTGTTCAACTAACTGGAATATTGTTGGAAAGCCCTGCACCTTTCTGCTGTCTGCATCTCTTCCAGTGAAAAGCAGTCCTGTGCTGGTGACTGTGCGGCCTTTCTTACAGCAAATGACAATGATTTCAAAGTATGAAGTGACTTCACTGTGCTTGTGTTAATTAAATGTTTAGGTGTTACAGATGACCTTTTCTCAATTTTGATGTTATGTGAATGTGAACCAAGACAAAACTAAGGAGAGTGTCTGGAATGCATAAATACTTTCTTGAAAAGAGAAAAAGATATTATGAAGAATATCAAGTACGTAATTTATAAAATATAAGCATACAAGGCTATATTTGGAATACTGCTTGTGCATTGTGAAAAGATGTTGAAGTATTTTCTCACAGACCCTACAGAAGGGTATTGCTATAGCCTTTTTCACTATTTTTTTACAACATTCATGAGCAATACTTTTGTAAATGGTAAATTATTGAGTTTTTTCTTTGTTGCTACCTACATAATTTCCCAATGTAGACAAATGTAGAACTTCATTAATTTGTATATGTACGTATATCTTCCTTTGTATAAAAACATTTAATTTTTAAACAAAGAAAGGTCATAGAACAGTCCTGTGAATAACTTTACATCTCATGTCCCATGCCTTACATCTTCAAGTCTGAAAACGCAGAGGATTCACAGGGGCACACAACTTCATCTGGAGAATCAATTATTACTAAACACCATTAATCATAAAATCCCATGTCAGAGTCAAAACCCTCTCATGAAATCAGTTAGCTGTATGTTTGAAAGTTGGGGGACAATCCTTTAGTACCCAAATATCTTGTATTGGCCACCTTACAATTGGTGTAAAACATTATCTACCCAGCAAAAATAAATAAACTAAAAAAAATTACATGGGATTCTTCACTCATACTCATGCCATTTTAATAATCATCAGTTTGCAGATGATATTTTTCTGTACAATAATCTAGATGAGTAGATAGCAAGATAAAACAAATATATGCCCAAAAAGAGACACATTAGAGGGCTTCAATATTATAGATTGGCTAGGGGGAAAAAAATTTAAAAAGAAGTTTTTTCAAAAGCAAGAAGTATTGAATTCTGTCCTTTCAAAGTCAGCAGGCACATATTTAGACTGCAAAGCTCAGCCCTGCACTTGGGCAATGCTGAACCAGAGAAGATGACAAGCAATGCTCGTGTGTAGTTTCTGTACCCAGAGGTCAACATGGTGAAGGTCTTTCCTCTAAGTCTTTAAAAATCTCTCTAAAACTACAAAAGGTGGAGCAGTTCTTCAGCTCAAGCAAACTATCACAGCAACAATTGTCAATGGTGCTTACAGGTATTTGTACCAACAAACAAACAGACTATGTACACAAAATGTAATACTTTGTTAAAAAGACTGTGTGCCAGGTAAAGGACATATTTAATTGCTACTTTTTCGAAGGTCAATCTGCCATAAGAAACCTATTCTCTTAAAAATATTCAGAACTGAAATACCATTTTCTCTTCATTAATGACCTCATCAAAGAGTATCATGTTGATTTGCTTTTTTTCTTGATTGACTTCTGACAGCTAAAATCTGTAAAAAGACCTATACATTATTTTGCTACCAAAAAGGCTGCTGAAGATACTAGTCAAGAAAGTTTCATGAAAGTTTTATTGTCAGGACACAATACGTGTCCTGTTCTAACCAGTCACTAGAGATGTTAGATGTTGCCCAGCTGCATAGGTCACAACTTTGTGTGCTCTTAAATTCAAAACCCTCCAAAGACACAGAGCACATTTTTTACTCTCATGAAGTACTTGTGAAAGAATTTTGCAAATAGACTGCAATAGAGCTGGAAAAGGATCACATAAAGTGATTGTAATAAATTCTGCTGGTCTGGCTTTCTCACATTGCACACAACTCTGGCCTTCACTATGCTGTTACTCACCGCTTTTTTTAATGATGCTTTAAAGCCAAATGACTAGAAGTAATGAACCACATTAGCCATTTTCTGCTAAGGTCTTTCTTTTAATCTTTACCACAAAAAATATCAGCAGGAATATTGACCTGCCATTCAGTTTAGAACCTGCTTCCTTGCTTCCTTTTTGCATATTTAAAACAACATTTAAACCACACTTAAACAAGTAATGTTTAGTCACATCAGCACTCAAACCCTGAATTGCACTGAGTTCTGCAATGCCAGCAAGCCACTCCTTGCTATTTTTGGCACTTTTCTGTATATTCTGCACTGCTATGTGACAAACTGTTGAAAGAGTCTTTCAGAGGGGGGAACTTTTCTAAGAAATAATATTCAGTATTGCCCAAGAGACTGAGACTTCAGGGCAACCATGCAAAAGTGCAAACATATTTGATGAATAGTTTGTACCATCTGCTTGCTCAATATTCCAGTTTAAATTATAGGTGTAAGTTCACCCATACAATTCTCAGTAAAGTCAGTGAATACCAAATTCATGCAACACAACAAATTCCACGCTGTCTATCTGTAATGAGAAATTGAGCTATGACCTTTACTGCTCACATACAGAAGCTCCAGAAGCAAAAATAAAAACGAAACTCCCTTCTTTCCATGCTAGTATTGATTATTGTCAAATTAATTTTACAGAAAAAACATTTTTTAATGCTTTTAAATAACAGAAGTTGTTTCTACAGTTTCTTTACATCAAAGAGAAAATTAACAAGTCTAGGGCTTCTACCATAACCAGGTGATTTTAGTTTTTCTTTACCTGAGATACAAGAGTGCTGTTTTAAACTTCCTTTGAAAGACTCACACCTTCTACCATATAAACCCTGGAAGTGAAAAATCTCGTTGCAGGGATCTGGCCTGAAAAGAGCTCTTCACTCTCAGTTTGCTAGGTTTTTAGCTCTATCAGCTCAATTCATGAAAGATTTTCTCATCTTTTATTCAAAAAGTAGTTGAAATCTCTAAAGAAAACTCTGTTCTCTCAAATTCCCACCTTCATGCTGGCATTGGCCTTTGATGATGATCAGTACCTTTGAGAAAGGAAGTGAGAGGTCAGGAGCTTTCAGCATGTGGTAGAGACTTTATGAGAGAGGAGATTGTCTTCTCAGGGAAAATCCAACTATCCCTGAATAAAAGTCAACACAAGGCAAAAATAACTGTAGAAGAATTTCATTTGCTAGTTACTGAAGGGCAAATCCTTAGAAGATTCCAATTTTTGAATACCAGAACTAAGCAAGTATAAAATAGAAATGCTAAAAAGTTTTTAAGCTGAAATTAAAGTTCACACAGCTGATGGCTCACTAACAGAAATATATTTGTCATGGTAAACAATACTGTAAAGCCCAAATGCTGAGAATCAGTTTTGGAAAGTAAATATTTATCCTTTTTCCTTTTAAAAGTTGAATTAAGGAAAATGTTCTCCTATAATTTTGGAAGTTATAGACAAAAAATCAGTTTCATATTGCAATAAATTTCCATCTCATTTCTGTTTACCAAGTGAGATTATTACACTGACTATGTAATGTAGAATAAGCCACTGCATCATCAAGAAAGATGTGGCCAAGTGCCAGAGAACAAACACAGCTTTCCATCTTTTTAATTCCAAACCTACTGTTTAAGGACATTAAAATACAATTTTGAAAGGTTATTTTCTGTCCACGGTACAGGAAAATCAATATGCCAAGCTAGAAAAAAAATCTGTCAGAAAAACCAAGACGCACACATGCAGGTCTCACTCACTCACACATGCATAAGCATGCACAAAATTACTATTGGATAAAGGAAAATGGCAAACAATATCCAGTGACCCAGAAACAGCAATGCTTTTCTTTCTAATTTTGCATTTCTTTTTTTTCCTGGGATATGACATCATTCTGTATAAACAGTATATAAAAAATGCTATTCCTTTAATCTATGAAGCATTTATAAGACTTCAACATGAGCCTTTCACTGAGAGCTTAGACAAATATTTAAATTGCTACATAAATGACTCAGACTACAAGGCAAGCCCAGGCTACTCTAAAAATAAATGTTCATGGACAATAAGCCCATCCAACCAAAAGAGAATTTTAAAAAGCCACAGAATATATAATGTCTCTCAGAATAGTACAGACATATCTGGATGAATGGCTATGATTTTCTCTTTTTCATAGAGATTTTAAGACAGAAAACCATTTCCAGAACTCTAAAGAATGAAGCAATTGTCTAAAAGTGACCTGCACTCCTGTAAAGGAGTTCAAATCTTAATTGATACCTAATTGCAATATTTTTCTTCCTCCTTTGCAGCACTGATACATGTGTGCATATCTTGCTGTTCTCTGTGAGGGAACATGGAAAAGTTCCACTTATGAAATGAGGACAGTTTTGCATTTCACCGTAATCAGATCAAATTAGGGCAGGTGGCAACTCTGCAGGCAACATAATTAAGAAAAATGCCTGTGTTCAATACAAACTGTCCTTCCAGTCTTGAGGTCTAATAGGACATCATAGTGCAATCTTCTTACATTTTACTGGCAGCTCAGAATACAGAAGTTCACTGAGGGGGGACTACATACTGCTATCATTTTTTGTCTGTGCAAATCCAGACAAATAATACACATGTTCTTCAATATTTGCTCTAACATAAGAAGCAGTGTTCTTGGGAGTGCAAAAGCTGGTGTGGGATGAAAACTAAAGTTAAATACAGAAGAAAAAGTAATTAAGTCACTAGTCAGGTCTAATTCTAATAACATTGTGTGAGACAGGCTAATCCTGCATTACAAACAGTGATTCGTGTTTCTACTATAAAAAACCTGACAGGCAGGCATAAAAACAAGAGACCATGCTGTCTGTTCATCTAACAGAAAAGAATTGAAACGACCTGAGAGATTCCCCAAAGAGAAAGTGTTAAGGATTTTTCTGATTTTATATTGATATACTGGCCCTATTCTTGAACAGATCGCTCATGACGAATAGCTGGCAAAACACATTTGAAATAAGCTGAAAATTTAATGCAAAATTCTACTCTACATTAAAGGGATGATACAGCCAGGTTCATTTAGAATATTACTCCTCTGAAGACACCCTAAGCACTACCATAACAAATGTTATATCAAAGATGCACTTGGCAACAAATGCAATATGAGTCTCTGTGAGGTGATTTTTCAGTATGTCAGAATTATAATATCACTCCAAGGAAACAAATTAAGCAGCACAAGCTTGGCTGTTGGGATCACTTTACTAGCAATACAGTGTTTTCTCATAGAGAATGCTTTTCTTTGGATCTGTCAATGAGATAGTCTATCTGTTTTATGGTGCACGACTTCATATTTGCCTATGAAATAAAAGAAACTCTCTTTCTGCAACATTTAAAAAAAATTATTGAGAATAACAAAAAATTCCTGATAATTTTTATTCTACAGCTGAAGTCCAGCCCAGTGTGGGTTTTCTTAATCATCAAGGATAAACACTTTAATCACAAGGGATAAAACTAGTACACTAGTACCAGTGAAGAACCCTTGAATGATTTCTACCTGGTGGAGAAAATCTATTTTTAAAAACCCATAGGTTTCTGCAAAACATTGAAAAAAATTCTGCTCTGGTTAGTCATCATGCTGATATAAGAATTGATTAAATTTTTTCCCTTGTACATAAAAGAGAAAACAGCCCTTGCCGGGTGGACAGCCCCCTTCAATGAGTCAGAGAAGGATGCCGGGCTTGCACTGTGGTGATAAAATTCCAAGGCTGTCACAATTTACCTGAAGCTCAGTGGCTGCAGTGGACTAGGAACACAGTGGGAAATGGATACGCTTTACTATGTGCAGGGCAGGAGAGAACTCCCACAGCTCAGCATTATGCCATCAGACTCATCACTACGCTGAAGTGAATTAGTGCAAGCAATTTCATGAGATTACACCAGCAATTTGGTACAGAGCAGCTGCCACACCACACTACAGGATTCTCCCTCTAGTTTTTACTTACATGACCATTAATAACTTCTGAGTTAATCCACAGCAACAGAATCTATCCTTGATCTTTACCACCTTACACAGAGATATGTTAGGCCTTGTAATTAATTGGTCTTTAAACATTATTTTTTTAACTAAAAATAATTCCATTATCATAAGTCCAATATATCTTCATCAAATCACACAGTCTATACAACACTATTTCATCTAATATTTGAATTACTTCCCCTATCTAGACCATACTCATTATTTCTCTCATCTACACTTTTTTTTTCTGTATTCTTTTAACAGTGCAAGGTTTCTAAGCTGTGAGCCTGAAGACAAAACAGACAGATAGGTATAGGACCAAATCTCCAACCTTAGCTATTGCATGTATGAAACCCCACAGGGATTTTAGTCCAGCTGCAGAGGGTTGTGGAGGTGTGCATGTGGTTTTTCCCCCTTCCCTCTGGTAATAGGTATTGCTGCATTAATCATTTCCAGTCACCAAAAAAAAATTTTTAAAAAAATTTATACTAGTGGGATTCTAAACTGACATAGTTGGGCACTATGAACGCTGATGGAGACACTAGAAATCGAGACTGCCATGTCTCTCAGCTTGATGCTAACATTTAATCAGGTTGATAAGCCAAGTAAGTAAGAACTGGTGTCCCCCAGGAACCCCCTTTCCCTCCCACATGTACAGCTCCTCTTTGCCCAGAAACAGAGAAACAGAGTTCAGACATGAGTGTCCTCTGATTTTCCTTTTTTTTTACAAAATGGAAAGTGAAGTTATTGAAACTAATAATAAGGTTCAGCTTTCTTTTTTCCTCATGTCATTAAAATGCTCACTTGACTTTGCTTCATGTCAGGAGATCACTGAGCTGCAGTTGTAAAAAATAACAACACTAAGTCTCAGCGCTTGTACATTTACCTTTTGACATCACATTAACTATTTTTTTCTGTAAAGTACTTCTAAGCAGTCATTTATATGTTAAGTACTGAACTCTGTATCCCTTCTGCCTTTCAATATTACACTGCTTGCTATGTATTTTCCACTTGTGTCTGTTATGTCATGGATCAGAAATTCATTCCTTGTACTTCTGTCTGGCTCCAGAATACCATCATGCATGAAATTTCAGAGACACTTTTTTCCCTGACTGAGAATTATTGGATATACAGCTATAAAAGCATACATAAAAGCTAAAAGCCCTTAGAAATACTTGGAGGGGAAACAAAACATCCCTTAAGCATCAAATCGGTTGGAAATTCTTCATACTGCTCTTCTACATCAATTCCTGCAGGATTTGCTTTCTATTGTAGCTTAGCTCCTGTCTGCTTCAGGAAAAAGATTGTCAATTATGATAAATGATTCTGTATGGCAGGATTTAGACTCACACTACAGAAAACTATATGTAATGAGATTATCTGATTCTTTCTTAAGGATCAATAATTTATTTATAGGCAGGGGCCTCAAAGGTTAATTTTTAGTGCTTTACTCACCAAGCTATCCAGCACTCAAATGACTTGTAAGAGACATACAATCAGAACTAGCTAATCCACATCAGCTTGTTTAAAAAAAATTGTCAGATTAACAAATCAATGATACTTACACACTACAAAATCAGTTTCCACTTAAAAGCTGACTGGATTTACACAGTTTACATGCAGCACAAATCCTGTTTTCATGTAATTTATCAAGCATTCCGGGCAAAGTGATTCTCCCCTCTCTTGTCAATTTCCAAGACACAAAATGGCCAGCAGAAATCCGATTGCAGTTTGATGGATGTCTGTTGAGGGAAACGGCAGGAGGGGGGAAAAAAGAGAAACGTAGGATTTTTGATGTTTGGCTACAGGTTGCTGTCACTGATCATTTCCCCATCTCTGCATCCACACATACCTGTGACTTTCCATTTAGAGAGTTTTTCCCTGTTTTACTGGTTTTACCAAGAAGTATGCCATGCCTAACTCGTGACACATTGATGTCACATTCATTCAACAACCCATTGCAGGGGTTGCATGGATGTAATATCGACGAGTGCTACACTCATGGCTTTTTTCACCCATTTACCATTTTAATTCTGCTCACACCTCTTGCAGTCATTATAAGAGAGTCAAACACATGGCTGCCATCAAGCAGTCTCTGGCCTTGAATGCAAAGTAAACTTTGCTGCAACAAACTCTTTGCACATGTCGTTTCTCTCTCTTTTTCCCTTTCTAGTTATGTATTTATAGTTCTCCTTTGAAGGTTGTGGAGCATTATCTAGTTTTATTTTTATTTTTTGTTACTTTTGGATTTTGATGGAAAGTGGGTTTTGGGAACACAGCACACTTCGGATCATTAGGACTATATCCTCCTTCACTGGGACAGTAACAAATCAAGGTGGCAAACATCTGAAAGGTACAATGATATTTTTTGTGCAATGGCCACTGAATTAGAGCAGCTGTGATATAAAACTGATTCAGATGGCAGGTGCTTAATCAAGTGAAACTCCAGCAACTCTAGTAATAGTTTCCTAACTTCTTTCTATACCTGGAAAATATAATCAGAAGACAAACATAAATATTTGCGATGAAAAAATATACCACAGTGTCAGTTTGCATTTCTTCAGTTTTATATCTACAGATCCTATTGAACTGAAGGTTAATGCTAACATTCAAAGACAGACTGTGCATAATCTAAGAGGACATGCGACATTTTTATGTTTCAGGCTAATGCTTTGTGTCTTTGTTCTTCAGGACAGTCTCATGTAGGAAAATAAGCTAATGTCATTGACTATCTCAATATTAAATAGATAAATAAATAAATAGAGATAAAGCAAAACATGACAGAAGTGGCTGAAATAAGTGGCATGTACACAGTACAGTAAACAACTCTGCTGAGCAGCCTTCTAATTTGTCCCAATCTACCACAACCAATTACTCCTGCCTCAGAGACTCCTTATCTCAGATTTTCCAAGCCAGCTACCTTCTATTTCTTGATAAAAGACAGAGCAGTATTTCAGAAAATTGCAGATTAGATAAAGAAGAAACCCAGTGTTAGAAGTAATTGCCTGAATTTTTTCCCCTCACCTATCCAATCATCCATCCAAATACTTGAAAAGCTACCTTCCAAGTTAGGTCTTCATAATCCATCTGTATTGGCTGCAAAATAATAGACTTGACAATATTGTAGAACCGTTGTCCTCAGCATTACTGTCTCTAGAAAAACACGGGAAAATAATCTTTGAAAGGTCAGCAAGAGCAAAAAAGGACTGTGTCGAATTGGACCTCCACAATACTGGCTGGACATGACACACACACATGACAAAGTTGCCACACTAAGCTCCACAATGTACAAAAGGTAGAAATCATTCAACTCTGCTTCTTCATCCTTCCTCTTCCTCCTCATCCCTCCTCTGGGAAAGAAAAGGTATCTTTGGTTTGGGAGAAGCTGGAGCTGGCTGTAAGTACTATAGATAAAAAATTGTACTGAACCTAACACAAAATCCATCTCTCAGTACCCTGTCTCTGGCACAGGTCAGTAACAGATGCCATGAGAAAAGCATAAGAAACAAGAAAATTGTTAAGTATGTCTGTATTTCATCCTTATCTGCACACTGCCATTTAGGGACATTCTGTGATAGAGGATGCAATCAGATCCCCTTCCTCCCTCTTGGGAATTCTCCATTAATATATCTAGTCACTTTGAGAACCCTGAATACTTTTGGTGTCTACAGTATCCTTAAGCGTTGAGTTCCGTAATTTTAATTTGCAGCTTGTAAGCTTCTTTTGTTTGCTTTATACGTGCTACCTTATAGTTGTATGGCTAGCTCCAGTTCTCACATAATAAGAATAGGTAAATTCCTGTTAATTTTTTCCATTCCCCTTATGATTTTAGAAAACTTCATCACATCTTGATCCAGATGACTCTTGTCAGAAGAATGAGCATTTCATCACACACAAACTGTTCCTTATCTCCAGCCATTCTTGCTCCTCTACGTTTAAACAAGGGCTAGAACTTTCTTTTTCAGAGACAATAACCAAAACTGCTCTTGGAATGTGCAGAGCAGGCTGCACTCTTGATTTTCCATGGAGAAATAACACTTTGTCATTCCAACAAGTTCCTAAGATCTGAATTGCCCTTTTGATTTTCACTTAGTGCTCAGATGATATTTTCAGAGAAAAACCCAAACAAGAGGCCAAACAAATGAGGCAGCAGATGAGAGACCACTGCCACCCTGTCTGCTTTTGCCCTTGGACACTTCAAATAATGCCACCTCTGCTTCCTAAGATGGCTTACTGGAAAGTCTGTTCTAAAACACTAGCAGTGCCACGCTGACAGTCAGCTCTGTAAATTGAATCAGTTTGTTACCCATCCTTGCACCTGGGCAGTGCAGCAGCACCGTTGCAGCCAGCTCAGGACATGGCCATGTACTCCATTAGCCTAACTTACCTTCGTGGCTTCTCCTCAGCTTGCCCCAGCACTGGGACTTCCCTGGTGACCACAGGGCTGTGGCTAACCCTGCATGGCATGCCCCATTGGCACGGCAGGGCACAGCTGGCCTCACTACTGCCCCAGAATCCCTGTGCTTTGACATGTCCTGCCAGCAAGTAGTCACTAGAAAAGACTGCAGAATGCCCTACCTAGTCTCTAAAGAGTTAAGAATGTAGGAGCTAAGCTGTGGTGTGAGGTATGAGGGCAGGAAACAAAATAGACATAAGTCTGATAATCCAAAACTAACACACGAAAATGAACAACTAAAAGCTTTTATCTGAAAGTTAAAACTAAGGGACAAAAGATCAGGATAGCAAACAAATAGAAAGAACAAAGAAAGCTACCATCAACCTCCTTCTTTTTATCTTTTAAAGGACAAATATTTCTCTAAGAGCACTATATTTACCCTGTATTAAGTAACCTTGTAATTTTCCTTATAAAGATCAGGCAATAACAAGAAAATTACAAGGATCGTTTAATTTTCTGACAGATGAAATGGCACAGGATTGGAAATTCAACACTAGACAATAACTGATGTTCAGTGGAATTCCTCCACTGTCCCCAAAGCATGTTATTAAGCAATGTAAGAAAAGAGTAGGGAAAGTAACCCTTAGATACACAGCATTTGCAAGGGCAAAACTGTATTTTGTATGCTGTATAGGATATGTCAGCTTCTTGTCTTTCCATCAATGCAAAGAGAAATGGAGACAGAAAGCACTTTTGCATACGTGCCTTAGAAAGCTGAATTTCAAAACTATGAAGAACTATCTCTCTATATCCTGCATGTGAAACCCTGGAGCTTCATAAAGAGACAAATCTCCTTGCAAGCCAACCTGGGCACACACCATGCTGGAGCACTTGCTCTTTAGGCAGAGTCTGTATTGAACTCATGCAGAAAATTCCTAAGGATAAGAAAAAAAGTTTGTGTGGTGCCTTCAGTTTTCTTCTCTGTGCTAGGAGAAGCAAGGATCTCAAACCTAGACAGCATTTGACCCATAATAATTGGAAAATGAAATCTCCATTTGTAGCTTAGTCTTTCATCTGCAGATCCCTCTGCAGGTTTGGTTTGTGGGTTTTTTTTCATCTGTTGTATTCTGAGGACAAGCTCTTTTTCAATTACAAATCCTGGTTATGTAAAGTATGCTGCATCTAGCTGTGCAAAGGTGATACATTAATTTTTATTTATATTACAGCTGATCTGAAAGCCTCCCTTCTGTTAATAACCCTGCTGTGCTAAATAGTGGGTGAACATGTCACATTAAACAGATGATACAGTCATTTGTACGTCTACCAGAGGATGCCACGTGCGAGAGAATCTGTGTGATACAGAATGCATGGCAGATTCCCCAAGGGAGGGGCCTGAAGCAGAACAAGAAAGCTGCCCATTCTTTTGTGCTGTGGACATAATGACCAGTGCAAAACTGGGATTTTAGTTTTGTCTCTCAGCATTGTAAGCTGTGAGTTGGCCTAACTTGGTGTTCTTACATAAAAAAAAAATATTACCCTGCCAAAGATAATTCTTCAACTACTCTTTACAAACAGAAAACCATAAATCCCATGTCTTGAACTTACGGAATATATATATACCAACAATCTTTAGCTGACTCAAAGCTGTGTTTGACAATGATAAGTCAGTGCTGCCATGCAATTACTTTGGGAACCTCCATTGAAGGCAATAACAATTGAAACTTATAACATCTGGCTCTGAATCCTCATTTTGTGACTTCGTAGAGAAAGAACAGTCACAGCTGCATGATGAAACATCACTTCCATATTTTCTGACTTTTCTCTTGAAGTCTTCACAGTATTTAAATATGGCTCACTCAACATTAATGTATGTATTATACAAGACTAAAAAATACAAGATCTGCCTCCCACAAAGTCTTTTATGGAATATATTAATGTACATGTTACTCAAGAGACTGAAGCCTTATCTTCAAGATAAGTGCCCATAAGATCAAAAGAGTTTAAATTAGCAATTTCCATGTGCTAGGTAGAGTCTGTTTATTTTTCCTTTTCTTTAATTAACCTGGCTTATTTACCTGGCTTGCTGGAAAAGAAGCTATTAGGGTCCACCCATTAGAGGCCCTGAAGTTTGCACAAGAAGCCAGGGAATGCCATTTAAGTACCAGCTCTCACATCATTATTCTGCTTTAGCAATACAACTATTTTTAAAGCAAACTTTAGGGCCTGGAGCTCTATATTAAAAATAATTTTGTTAATAAAGGGTTTTATTGTTAGGATGCAATCTGCAGTTTATTTGGTCTGTAATATTCTCCTGTGATAGTTATGATAAACCTGAGTTCAGTGCTCAGAAACGAACTCTCTCAATTTTGAAGGAAGTAGGGCTTTGCTGGGCAGGAGGGTAGATCATAACCCCAGCAGCCAAAATAATAATTTGTAGCTAGTGAACAGAGAAGACCAAATGGGGATAGTTTCAGTAGGAAATTTGATGGTGGTTGCACAGAATGAGGAGACAGGGATTGAAAAAAAAATAGAGAACATTGAAGACACTCACTACGAGCAGAGCTATTTTTCATGTCAGGTTTTCTTTAACCTGCAAACTCTCAGGGCCAGACCTATTAGCACACTGATTGCCATGCCTCAACCCAGGCATTGAGCTACATCTGCCGGACTGTGGCCTATATTTTCCTGACAAACAAGGCCAGAAAGGGGATGGGTTGCACTGAGGGAACTGCAGTTGCCAGCATCTCACTGACACAAGGAATGATGCAGAACAACGGGGCTATGGTGAGACACAGCTGAAATTGTTAGTGTAAGCACGAGAGTAATATTCGTACAGTATGAAACATGGGAGGCATCCAAAGACAGAAGAGGTGAATGCATATCTCCCGGGAATAAACGGCCCCTCTTCAGGGAAAAAACACAGTCACTTTGCTGGTAGAGTGCTATACTCCCTAGTAGGAACAGATATGTGGAAGGAACTAGTAACAGACAATAATTTAACCAGGAATTGGTGACAAGGATGAAATTAACAAAAACAGCCCCTTGCCACATATGCTAGACACACAGCTCATGTGCTGCTTCTCAGAAGCATGAGACCACTGAAAAATTGCTAGGCACATACCAAATGAGCTCTGTCCTTGCCCATGTTGGCCTGCAAGGACATGAGCTGTCCAATATGTATAATGATCTTGGGAATACCAAAGGGGTTGGAGGGTCTGTGAGCACACATGAAGAGATGGCAGTTCTGGGGCTATTCCCATTAATCCTTTTGGAGAAGTGTCAAAGATCAGATAAAGACAGATATGATCCAGAGGGAAGTACAGGTGGTTTTGACAGGAACATTAGTTCTCTCAGCCATGGAGTGGTGTTCCATGAACACGGCTTCCCATATATCATCTTAGGATAGTTAAAGAAGTGGATGAAGCAAACTCACAACTTGCTGCAGTGTCCTTTGACAACTCAGGGAGAACAGATTTGCCTAAGTAAAACCAGAGAAAAATGTCTTCAGGTTCTTGACTTATGAGAAATAATAACAAACGTAAATAGCTGAACTGACAGTACACTCGATGTTGACAAGATCCTTGCCCTTAAGAAGAATTTTGGCTGACCTATCACTCAAGATCCTCTGTGAAATCCAACTGACGGTGATAGCTGCAGGGTCTGTGTTCAGTGTTTTTCATTTCTCCATATTTCAGATGCAATTTTTCTAACAGTGACATACATTAACATTTGCACATCACAATGTATGAAGAGCTCAGGAGGAGTGGGAATGAAGAGATACATAGCATGGAAGAGGTATTAAGAGGTACAGTCCTTACCTCTTCCACCCCTAACCTCTAGAGCCAAACAGAGGCTAATTTATCTTATGGCATGATTCAGAGCAGCCTATGGAGTATTTTCATTTTCGCCACCTGCAGTATTTTAAATATGATTTGGCATTAAGAGACTCCTCAGTGTGCCTTAAACAGACACCCCTTTTCTACTCTTCACTCCCTAGAGTCTCTATGGCAGTTCCACAGCTCTGTACCATCAGCCAGGAAGGGAAATCTTAGCTGACTACATGATGTCACCTCAATTTCGCACTTTGATGAGGGCCTGGATGTGCTCCATGACAGCATGTCAACATTTAAAAAGATAAAAACACTGCTGTTGTAGAAAAAGGTAAATGGAGATTACCAAATACAAATGTGAGCCACACAGTATTTCTGAATCTCTTATCTATACAAAACATACAGGTTTACCTATCACTGAGAAAACCACTTCTTCAGTCTCTGCAGAAAAGGATGTGCAAACATTTCTTTGTATGTCTAAATTCCCTTTCATGTGTATCATATATGATTTTTTTAATGAAATCACATTTGTATCACCATAAGGTAAGACAGTATTAAATATTTAAAAGGAAACATTTTTGGAAGGGCATATCACTGACCTAAAGTCAATCAGTAATGATAAACTTATAATGGATTTTAAATAAATGTGTGGTATGAAAACACAGCAGAAAGAAAATTGAATATTCGTCCCCTAAAGAAGAAATAAAAAAACCCCTATCAATATACAGCAAGGCGAGTACCCCAAGACTTCAACTAAGTAAATCCTAGCCCGTACATCCAGAAGTCTGATTCTAATCAATAATCCACAGCATTTATGTGTAAAGAAGTCCAGGGGGCTGCAGTTGCCTCACAAGAGCTCTGGACAGAACTAAATCAGGACTTTGCCTTATGTGAACTGGGATTTGATGTGACCTTCATGCTGCAGACCTGTCAAGCTGTAGCAATGATGAATGCAATCAGACAGCTATTAGACACTGTTCTAATTTAGACATAGCAAAACCTATTGAGTAATGTCAAATGAAACAAAAAGCAAGACTGAAGTGTGAAAGGGCTTTAGTTCCCTTTAGGTAAAATTCAAAGGACTTTGTAACATCAAGGCCTTGCTGAGCTGGGCATGAAGGCCTTGGAAGTGATGAGGCAAACTATTGACTGAATATGCCATAATCCTGTCACAATCCTCAGAGGAAGCTTGAAATTTCTACAGAGATCCTGTGTTTTTGCAAAGTTTTGAGTTAGGCAGTTAAAATAATTTTAAAAAGTTTGCCTTTCTTTTGTCCCCTAGTCAACAATACCTAAAAGGTTAATTCTTAAGCAAGAAACGCGTGAAGCAAAGCAGAATTTATTTCAATACTGTTCTATCATCTTAGTCAAGACCATTCCTATGAAGAACACTGGAATAATTTTATGTGCATCAATATCTACAAAAGCAAAAAGAAAGGGGACTGAAACCTTCTCCCTGAACTTAAACTATTTTCAATATTTTAACACATGGTTGAATATGGTCCCCAAGCCCATTCAAACCATTACGTGGAAAAGTTCAGGACACAGCCAAGTGTGAAAGACCTGAAACATTTTAAGAGACCACGAAGCTGGTACTAGAATTGTCTTTTCAGCTACACACCAGCTCAGTGATATTCAGCTTCACTACTTCAGAATTTTTAAGAAAATAGAGGATGTTTTAAGATTGAAAGCAAATTTCTGCTGATCAGATGTTTTTCGGCCTCTTCTAGGTTGGAGAAAGTCTATAGAGTCCAGGGGATTAAGAGGGATTAAGTCAAGATTGGAAATAATTTTAAGGACAAATTCTGGCTGGGACTTAGAAGTGACTTTATGGTATTAAAAGCAAATGCCTGCTGGACTCACCATGAAACTTGTATTGTCCTAAGTCATAATGGCATAGCTATTAGGATGGAATAAATAACATGATGCCAAACACACAAAATAAGATCCAACAAACTATGAGATCCAAAAAGATCAGAAGTGGAGGAAACAGGAGTTGTAATCCTGTGAGGATTACCTCCTGCTGGTTAGGACAATTCATCGGAGTGCAGAGCAGGTCTGCACTGAGCTGATACAGCTGGAAGGTGCACACCTGAAAAGCAGTGGGACTCATTCAGCCCTTCAAAGACATCAGGTAATCTAAACCAGATGAATCAGTCTCTGTAGAAAAGAGAAAGCACTCTGAGCAATTTCGGCTTGAAATTGCCTGAATGGTCTTTGCAATGTTTGTTAAACACTGTCAAACTAGCCAAACCCCCAGCTTTATTACAGGAAAGTGCAAATCTGGACACAAACATTTCCTTGCTTTTGTCAGAAATTATGCTTCAGCAAAGGACTAACCTGCCTGAGGACAAGTCTACCCAAGCGAGCTTCAGCAGGTCTAACAATCTGTTGATGCTAGATCAATATTATCAGGACTACTAATACAGACAATTTTGCTGGGCCAACAAAAGTCAGAGAAAACCCCTGGAAATTTGGGACAAATTCTAGGAGATCATGAAATAGAAACTGCTTTTTGTCTATGAAATGAGTTCAAGTCCTCTTATAGCAAGATAGGTGACACATTGGCTACTTCTCCACTCTTAGAAAAAATACGATGGTAATTTATATAAACTATCAGGATGGGTCCTGGTGTATTTCTGATCGTAGCTCTGTAGTAAAATAGTACCTGCAAATAGTTTCAGAGCAATAACATGTCAGGAACCATTTCCCAAAGGCTTTCTGCGTGCAGATACCCCAGACTGGATGTTTGAAGAACTCCCCAGCACAGTCATAGGCAGCCTTCATGTGCCTGGCTCCCTACCTTTTCACTTTTAATTCACTGCTCTAGATACCAAGTCCAAATCTGTGGAAAAAACTTCCTAATTCTGCCCAACACCACATATGAAAAGGTCCTGAATGTTCCCTTATTGATCTCTGATGTTATAACACAAGAACAGACCTGGACTAGAAAATGATCAATTACTCCCTCAGTTGGAGTTAGTATTAACTCACTACTCAATTCAGTGAAAGCAAAGTTAAGGCTCTCATTGTCCTGAAACAGAAGCAGAGTTAGATCTTTTGAAAAGACAATACAGATGTGGTGCTTACAGCAAAAGGTAGATTCTTTGCAAAGAAAATTTCAGTCCAAGCTAATATTGGAAACATAATTTCCTATCTGTCAAGTCCTATTAGTGAAATTCTGTACAACCTTACTTTCTGGGGTGAAAATTTCTGAAATCTAGGTTTTGATTTATATTATATCCTGAGGATTAAAACACTAAAGATTTACAATAATTGTGAGAGCTGGAGGAAAGAAAAGTAAAATCATTTGATATTCTAAAACTTCTTGTGTATGAACTGCAGTATTAGTTTACCATTCAATTGTTTTAATGAATAAATTCAAAGGCTTCTATCAAAGAAATTACCAGTCTTAATAACAGTATGAATTACTGGCAGTTTGCAGATTATTCATTTCAGTGGCCATAAGTTCCCTTTCCTCTGAGACCTTATGAACTTCAACCACAGTAGATTTATGGCTCTACTTTGGAAATCATTACTTAAATTTAGTTAGGACTTATTATCTTTCCTTACAAATTGCTAACATTAAGTTGCCTATAGTGAAAGGTTTTTTTATAGAGAAAAAGTTTGTAAGTTTAGATTTAATAAGGGCTTCATTTCCACTGGACAGCAGATATGTAGCAGTATCAAGTCTCAGAAGCAGTTCAAGTGACTGCTAATTTCCTAAAAGAGACAAAAGTTAAACTTATATTTTTTCCTTTTAGAGCTTTCTCGTCTGAGTGTTCAAATGTATAAACCACACATAATTACCAGTATAAAAGCAGGGTAAATTTGTATACTTCACTGAGTATTTCAGTACTTGTGCGGTGGAGGGCTGTGGCAGCTCCAACACAGAGCTCCTTAACTCTGCCCCGAGGGCATGGAAGATTATCATTAGACACACTCAAAGGGTTCAGCTCTCATTCCCTTTCTAAAAAGAAGAAAAGATTCTAAAGGGTAAATGATAACACAAGGAGCTACAGTGAAGGAAATGTGCACAACATACATAGCTGGAAGGCAGTGATGTGTGCTAGCCAAGGGTACTGCAGAAATGTTTAATGTTCAGTAATCATGTGGATGCTTGTGCTGATATATTTGTAAGCAAAGCAGCAGATCTGGCCACTTTCCAAACAGAATAAGCAACATCGAATTAGAAACACTCATTTTCCCAGCAGGTGAGCTCATATACCTTTTTGAAAAGCAAGAAGTCAAGGGGCAGCATATGAACCTGTTTAAAATTGTATATTTAAAAAATAATGTTAACTTCTGTTCTACATGCGTGCTTCCACAATGACACAACCTTTACGTGACCTATACTGCCTGTAAAAACCTGCTCTCTTACTCAAGCCTGTTGCTTTGTTTTTGGATTTTTTGGGGGTTGGTGGGGGGGAGGAGGGAGCAATGGAATTTGCAATGTAATTATTTATGACACTGCCAGAGCCGTGTATTTTCAAGGATTATTTGAAAATTTTAAATGGAATGGCCACTGCATTATGAAACCAAGTGACTGCATAAAGGTTGCTTCTAGAAGCCTTAGCTGTGTTTCTCATGCTTTGGTTTAAATATAAATTTACTGCCGAATTTTTCTAGTTTGCAATGCTTGATTTTGGAAGAAAACATAGCATCTCCATAATTCAGGAGAATGCACTTACTAGTAAAGGACCTTGCAAAACCAGCCCTTCCGAAATAAATATTTTAGATACACAATGAAAAAAAAAATTAAATTGTTAGTGTAAGCAATTGTATTCAAAGTTCCATTGCAAAATTATTTTTATACAATTGGATAAAATATATATCATTTTAGACATGAAAACAGTTCAAACTAGAAATAAAAAATACTTCCACAATAATGCTTATGAGACATACAAAGAATCAAGTTAGTAAAAGTAGTTGTCCAAAAATTCAGAAAACAAAGGGTCTTAGTAATTTTCAGACAATTCACAAACATGGAATGGGAAATTTTTTTTTAAAAAATAAAATTATATATATCTTCAAAGATTGAGCTTAGCCTGCAGCAGAAAAGCAACAGATTTGAGTCTGTCTTAGGAGCAAGTTTCATAAATTCATACCTGAACTGGTTCTATTATAACTATAGCATTGTTGTAGCTTAGAAATGTCATTGGATGCACAACTGTTTAATTAGCATTGAAAGTTAAATACATTATCATTATTATAACACTAAAATTTTAAAAATCTGAAAACCGAGCATATTCAAAATAGAAATATTATCCTTAGAATCTCACAGAGAAAGCTATGCGTACCAATTAGCAAAAAATCTGCATTACCTTACTTTTTATTTCAAGTATTAATCAAAATGCCCACATGTGAAAAACCTCTCCACTTCAGTAAAACTACCCACATACTTCAGCTGATGTTTTTATAGAACATTCATTTGTCATTCCAAAGCTCCCTAATCAAATGTTGGAATGCTACCAAAACAGTTCCAAATGTCAGTATATTCTCCAAATTTTGACAATTATTTCAAAACGGTACTTGACTCATTTTTAACCTATTTTTAGAGGGAAAGTCCTCCTGATGTATCCTGACCTTGAATTCTCTTTCATCTACCCATGGAAAATCAATAATTCTCTGCTTTAACCCCCACAGGTTAGACCATGAGGTTAAAACCCAGAAATGAGTCTTTGAAGATGCTACCTCTTTCTCCAGTAGTCCCTCTCCCTTCTCCCTTACTCCACTCTGCAGATTGGTTATGTAGTCATGATATTAAATACATTAAATTTCCTTTTTGTACAATACTGGATAATACTGTAATCCAGCACAGAAACTTCAGAAAGACCTCAGATAAGAAAGTTAAAGCAGTTTTGCTAATATTTTCCCAATATAATTACCTGTTCTGAAAGTGAATAAATACAGTGTACAGCTGAAAACAGCTTGGTTGCCATAGCACAGTACACCTGCATTGTTTTCACTCCCAGTGATGCTATCAACACAAAATGTTAAGTATTCCAGTGGCCATTTCAAATAATCTATGTTTTCTTTTATCATTTTAAATGTTAATAGCACTTCAAAACCTGTATTCCTCAAATTGTCCCCTGGAAAATTCCAGTTTAATGGAGATAATAATTAATAATGAATTCATAATGTAATTAGGGTTTGGAGGACCTAATTAAAATTGGGTGCCATTAAGTTCATCATTATCTTGTCAAAATACACAATAAAATGAAATTAAATTCCCTTCCTTCTGGCCATTTTTCTAAAAGACAGGTTTTTAAAGATCATCCAAAATTTGAAGGACAATTGAGTTTCATCATATCCTTAATGGTCTAAAAGAGATCTGAGAAAAATTTTCCCTCCCTTTCTCTCCTTTATGTTATCCTAACAATAAAGTTAATAGATTGTAGAAATATCCACTTTTTAAAAGAGATGTGCGAGAAAACGGTTTGCTCATTTCTGAAGGAGCAACTGACGCAGTTCTGGTCTCCCACCCAAACAAAGCAAAGGCAACTACAGCAGCAGGTGTCGGTGGAGGAGCTTTCCTGTTTACTGTTCTGTGAAGGGTTGGGTGTGGAACAGACAACTGGGAAAAGTGAAAAACACCATCCCACACAACATCTTTTCCTTGTTGCGAGCCTACATTATGAATTACGTAAGACAACTGTCCATATTAAAAAGAACATTGCAAATCTGTCATCACAACCCTGTTGCAGTCAACCCAGCTAATTCCTCAATGCAGCTCCAAAAATGCTCTGTTGCTCCACTTCTGGAGATAGCCAGGAGTTGGGATAAGGGATCCAGAGGCAAATACTTCAGGCATACCTGAAACTGGCACTGCTGTCAAAAAATGGTGCATGAAAGCCCAATGTGAGAGAGAGAGGCAGTAAGGTAAGTCTATGGAATACAGCTAGGAAAATTCCCAGAATTACAACCTTGAGAAAAGGAATATTAATATTTTGGGATGAATGCTCTCCAAAAGGCACTAGGCACCATGGAAACAAACCAAACCAAAACACATCATCTTCTTCTGTGTCTGAATAAACAGGGATAAATTGATGAGCTCTCCCAAGACAGCGCCTCAAGTCTTAAGCATTCTTCTATCCAGAAAAGTCACAGGAGTAGGCAAGGCAAGTGCTCTCCAACTGGTTTTCAGTGAAGTGCTATCAAGTATTTCCAATGATAATGTTGATTAAATCTCCTCGTACAAACGTATCCCAGAAGAGAAATTCATTAAATAGTTGGTCCTGATGAGGACCAATACAATTGGTGTGTATGATTATGTAGCCTGGACTTCTCTAAGGACTGACTGCATAAAGCAATGGCAGTAGCAAGGCTAAAGGAACACGTTTTTCCAGTCCATTATCCTCTCAGCCATGCCAATCCAACCACTTGTCAACCTGATTATGGAAACATCCAGATCACATATGCTTTCTTGCTTTGCTTAAGTAAAACAGTGATTTGCTTAACTTCCTAAACTCAGAAAGAACTGTACCAACACAACTGAAGAGGTAGTAAAAAAAAGGTGCAAGGATAAGAGGGGCTGATGTGAAGGGAGATTGTGCATATGAATGCCTTGAGATGTTTTTACTACTGAACACATCACTCCATCTAAGCACACCCTTAAACTTTGGGGTCACAGGAAAAGTAAAAGTTACAGTGAAAAGTCGCTGTAAATGTCATCATGTGTAAAGGAAGGCAGCAGGAGAGTAACAGAGGTCAGATTTAATTTAAGCAATGCAATAAACCAAATCTAGAATGAAAATATTACTCTCCCCTGCTGGGAGAATCAACTTCTCATCCGAAACCCATTCTTTTCAATCCTGCATTTCAAAAGGGATTTTCATATGCATTTAAAATCTAATCGCAGAGCATTCTTCACTCCAGATTTAGTGTATTTGAAAATAAAAAAAAAAACACCCCTTGAAAGAGTGGCTGAGGATAAATGTGATCAGCAAGAAGCAGTGAAAAGACTATCTCAAGAAATGAGGGGAATCAGAGGTAGAGGTGTGCAGTATGAAGACCATAAACCCAGAACAATAACAACACTAATTTCAATGATAGTATTTAAAAAGCATGAAAGGTGCAAGATTAGGAATGTGCAGGCCATTTCTGTCTGCCTGTAATTTTTTGGCTCATCATTAGAAACCGCCAGTAATGTGGCAGGTGTCACGTCAGGAGGGCAGCTGGCAAAGAGAAGGCTCATTGGAGTCATGAGGATAACTTTAAAAACATGATTCATAAGGCTTAAGAGATACATTAGCATTCTGACTCTGCCCCACTCCTGCACAGAATGAAAGATGCATTTGAGAGACTGAGTGTGTTATAAATTCTTCGGCTGCTGTAAGGATATCTACCTTCTTAGAAGGTATTTGTTTTACTTAAAACTCATTAGAATGAAGAAAGAAAGTGACTATTCACCCTTAAATCTGAATACTGTGTAAAATATTGTGTCACACTTGATTGGGTCATTTTATTGTCATGTCAGCTTGTGAAGAAATATTTCAAAATAGTCTGAGGTGTCACTGTAGCAAAGAGAGCCTTCCATTTTATACACTCAACTCGTAAATACCTCAGCTTCATCTCTTTTCTCAAATATTGCAGTGTGTAAAGGCAAATGGTAGGGGAGAAACTCAAATTTAAGAGGTGTCATTAAAGCAGTTACAGGATTTGTCAATACTCGTGTTGAGCTTCTTGAGCACGAAATACTGTACTGGGGAGACACTGTAGGAGATTGGCAATTCAGGCTAGCAGACAGAAAACAGCAGAACTTTATTAATGTTGCTGGATTCCTCGAAATTTCATTCTCTCCACCACCTTGATGTTTTTTTTTCTTTTTAAGCTTCCTTCCCTTCCACCAAAAGAAAAGCTGCATTAGAGACTTACACTCAGTTTTGTAACTTAACCCTACCTACAAACTATACATCAATACAGAACTAATTGTGCATAAAATTTAAATTCTATTGCACTGCTACATAAAAATACAAAATGCTCCAGTGGTATAATGGCTGGTGCTGAGTTCAATCCAATAAGGGCTGCCCAAGGCAAGTCATACAATGCAATTACCTCTCACATACTCAAACTACTTTCTTTCACAACATTACTTTTATTATGCAAATGTATAAATCTAATTTTAATCCGCAAGACCATCTAGAATATTAAAGCAGTACTCATGTCTTACCTTCACTAAGTGTAATTAAAGATATTTAAAAATTTAGTTTGGAGGAATGATTCTAGTGCAAGAAAGAGCTAAATATTGCCCTCAACCTAGATTATAAAGCAGATATTAGAGGAAAGGAAAAAAAAAAAGCTTTGATCCAATATGCTCACTCGCTCTCTTTTTCTTCCCCTTTCCTCCTGGAGCAAGAGGTATTTATTGTCAAGATGAAGGCAATGTGGAAACGAAACTCTGGACAAGGAGAAGTCTCTGTTTCAATATGGGAGGCAGAAGTGCTGAACATTCATTGCCCTGCAACCTGTGTATTCATTTTGATGACTGCAGGGTTGCATTCTGACTAGCAGCATTTCTACTCACCCTGCACAGCTGTGACTGATGATGGAAAGTGCTGAAACAATGAGTGAGACAGACTGGCTGTGTCAGCAAGAAACCAGAGCAGAGTAAAAGCCTCTGCAGGAAAGTGCTGGGATAAAAGGACAAAAAGGAAAGTGCCACTCACAATCAAGTGGGATGTGGAACTGAAGAGACTACTGCTTTGATCTGGCACCCCTCTGTATGATCCCATGATTTTTTATGACCTGCCTGGGGAGAGAGTTTATTCCAGTGCCAAATGGACCTGCTCCTTCAGCAGTAACAAGGGATTTTAGAGCCTCTTCTATCAAGCCTATACTCTTGACTGGTGAAAAGACATCACGGATAAGAACGGCCATCCAAATAATCCCTACTGAATATTAACAGTTTTTAATGAACCCATACAAAATGCACTCTGATCTTCTGGCTGTTATTTTGGGTTCTCTGGTGCAGAACTGCTGTATATGTGCAAGGAAATAACTGGTACAATTCAAATTTCAGGAACACAGGAAAAATGAAAGGACAGAAATTTCACTCCTGCCGTTTGAGCTGAAATACTGAGGAATCCATTTTTCAATAATAAAGAGAAAAAAAAAATCTTCAGGAACGGCTGTGATAATTCCACGAAGAACACCCAAATACAAAGTGCTGTGGCCCTCATCCAAGAAGTCATCCTTTCTTTTCCTGCAAAGAATTTGTTCTGAATATTTTCTGAATTTTAAAGAGGTGACCAAATCCTTCTGAATTGCTACTAGCTATTGACATATCCAGCTTTTGCCTGGATTAGGTTGGCAGATTTACAAAGTCTTCCCCCAATTTTCTTTATATTCTCCAACCTTGTTTATTAAACTAATGGCAATACCTCAAATTCTCACTTTGTTAAACAATCTACCAACTGATAACTTGATACAAATAAACAAGGCTCTCCTCTCAAATCTCAGTACATGTAAAAGATAGTTTAAAATTTAAAAACCTAAACATAAATAGTTACACAAAATATACTGTCATTTACTAGTTCAAATGTGGATATACTTCAGATTAAATGGTTCTTGAAAAAAAAACTACACAAAGATCAAAGACTGAAATACACAGATAACTAATACACCTTTTTGTTTTGTGACTATTTTTCTATTACCATTGTGAAAAAAAGAATTACACAGAATTTTTAATTCCATATTTTTCCTATAGTTTACACTGCAAATTAACAAAACTTTAATATATTTCCTGCTCTATAATATTCTTTTTTGCTTCCATCAAATATACCTCTTTAGGCTTGCATCTTTCTACATTATTTCACAGAAAATGTAATAAATTATGATAAAATATCAGTCAAACTATACTGACAAGCAGAAAGGGACTGAACCATTTTGCAATATATCCTGTACAGCATATATCTCTTGATCCCTGACTCTAATGGAACAGCTAGCAAATAAAAGTTGGTACCCCATTCCATTAGTATGCTTTAGATAGTTACTTTCCTTGTTTCTTCTTGTCCCACACCTCACCACCAAAGAATCTTTCCCAACATGCTCATGGAACATGAAATTCATTACAACTAGGATCTTTATCCTTTTGTCTACTTCCCTGTAGACTGCTGTAGTCATCTCACTCCCTTCCTCTTCATTTGGTTTGGAAAATCTTCCCCACTGCAAGGACTGCTGTGCTTTTCAACCTCCCTACCCATTTTTGATTCCACTTTATATCATCTTTATTATTTTATTGTTTTTAGTTGTTAAACTTCCTCAGTCAAAGAGGGAGCAGGGTAACTGCAAAATACAGAAAACTCATAAAATGCTGTAAATCCTTGTAAACTGAAGACAATGTAATTTACCTTGTGCTATGTTATGGCATATCTGATCTCTGCCCTAATCCTATAAACATTTAATTGGGTCAACTCTAGATACATCATCCCAGTGGCTTAACTATGAGATTTCTGGTAAAGAAAAACCACTTCTAAGAAGCATTTTATGGAAATACATCTTAGATACAGCTTTAGACATGAAAAAAACACCATGAAGTGAAAAAACCAAAGACTTGGGAATTTTAAGGTCACCTTGGAGCATTAAAGGCAGTATGCTTGCTGAAATAATAAGAGTAAGAAAATGTGAAAATTTGTTTCTACTGCCATCCAGTAGAAAAAAATTACATTTTGAGAAGAGGGTCTCAGTGGTTACTAAATATTAATGGTGACCTAATACTGGTGGGTTTACTGGTCAGTACAACACAGAGCGTGACAGCTGGCTTGGATCTAGAACTATAAGCATTGCTCCTTTTCCAACACAAAAATTATGCAGATCCACCCTGACATTCTCTTGGCACTATCATTAAATCCCTAAATATCCTTTCTTTTCTAGGCAAGAGTTTATCATTCTGTTATGCCATTGGCCTGAATATGGGTAGGGAAAAACAGATGATGAAAACTACAGGGGTACGGGTCCTCTGTGAACTGCTCGTTTCAGAGAGGGTCCTCAGAGAATTGTAATAAACTCTGTGGGTCATCTAATAACAAAGATCTCAGAAGACTGTTCTTTCCCTTTTCAAGCAATGAAAGAGCATCTGGGTCCTAAGCCATATGTTATAGGAAAGGTAAACATGAGCTCTTAGCTGCAAAAAATGCACTATTACGGGTATTTAAATTTGCAGAAATGAAGGTAGTGATCCTGGAAAAAAGCAGATATTTCAGCTTTGTATACAACAGCTACAAAACAAACACTGAAAATCCACATCTGTGTAGTGTCCCTAGTCTTAAAGGCATGTTAGGAAGCTAAATAGGGGGAGGAAAGATCCACAAAAATGATTGAGACCTGAAGAAAATCTTACAGTGATGAATTGAAGAGCTTAATCTGTTACTCTTATTGAAAAAGAAGATTGAGAACTGACTTGATTTCAAAGGATAAGTATTGCCATCAGAAAAAAACCCAAACAAAAAAAGACAAAAACCCCTGAATAGTACATGATACTATAATCTACTGAGGAAACACTTAATGAGAACTATTGCTGGAAGCTGAGGCCAGTCGAATCCAAATAAGGATGAAGCGATGAAGCACAATTTCTTCTGTAAGAAGATGTCTGATTAACCTCCTAGAACTAACTAGCAAGGAAACTGGCAGTTCCTTTGTGACTTCCCAGTACAAATCCAGTGTCTTTCTAAAAGTTTTGATTTTGCCTAATAGTTATGCTTTGCCAGATTATGGGATTTCAGGAGCAATACACATGCAATTGTGCAAAATATGACAGTCTGTGACACACAGGATATCAGACTAAATTATTTAATTATGCATCCTAAACTTAAAATCTACAAATCTATTAAATCAGAATACTGATTTGTGTGGCAAAAGTTCAAACAACATTGTGATTCAGAAGCTGATGGGCACAGAGGATTCACTAGCAGTGAAACTATTGTGACCCAGCCATGTAAAAGGGCTAAAAGATACAAGACCATGAAAGATGGCTGTGAGGAGCATTGACCTGGCATTGGTGAAAGTACTGCATGACCTATCATTACAGGAGTGATACTACTTGCTTAAAGATCTCATTCATCCTGAGGGTGACTAAAATAGCCAATTTAACAAACAGTGAACACTTCCCTCCTTTGTCCATCTTCTGTTTCTAAAATTTACTTGGGTATTCATGTCTTATACAATTTGAACAGACTTTGAACAGACCAGGGAAGCAGATAGGAAGCCTAAATAAAAATAATGTTTATAATCTGATGAACTTCTGAAATCAAAACACAGCAAATAAAATACAAAATAATTTGTTGAAATAACTAACTAGAGAAATAAATTTATCAGGATAAACCTGACAGTCTGTCTTTATTCTTAGAGACGAAAACATACTTCATCACATGGAAGAACACAGTGCTATGAAATTAATATCAAATGTAACATAAATGCTCAATCTCCACCTTGTATATTTTAATGATTTAAAAATCAGTCCTTTCCAAACTTCCTGGATCATAGATTAATCTATCTCCCAAATTTATTTACTTCCAGAATTATCCTAACTTAAAACTGTAACATTAACGTGTTGAAAGTAGGTAGCAAAGGTTGTGTGGACCACCTGAGGGCTGTTGTCCAGCTGGGTCACTGCTTGCCTGCTTACAGAATAAGAAACACCATCTAAGACAAGGTTCCCTCAAAACCTAGTGTCTTCAGAAAGGAAGACACTTTCCAGGCTAAAAATTGGGGTGTTTGAAACTATTGATGTAAAGAAGTAATTGTCACTTTTCATGACACTGAGGAATAAAGTAGAATAATTACCCACCCTTCTCATTGTCAATACTTTAGCCTTCAGACTGGGTTTTACACACAGATTTCTCTGATAAACATTGATAAAATGATGCAATTGATTATATAAAGGGTTTTTGTACTACAGTAATATGAGACAGAGAAAAATAGGACTTGCCATATCCTGCTGATTGGAAATCTAGTTGGTTGGTATGACAGAAATATGCATGGTTTGTGCTTCAAAGAATAGAAATCATTTTTTAATTGGCTAAAAGATGATAAAACGCACAGCCTTGTTATGTGCTAATCTGTCAGGCTGAAAAGTCTTTAAACTGCTGTGCAATTGTAGTGATGATATTCTAACAAGGTATTTGTAGGCTAGGATGTTGTTACACCAAAGATTTTGATAAGATATAAGTAGAGTCAATGTATTCAGAGAGGATTTCAATACAATATTGAATTAAACAGGTCACTGTGAAATAAATGAAGCTACACATGCAGAAGGAAAGAAAATGTAACTGTGTTCCTTTTAACTGATGAAATAAAGCACACAAAATGTATTTTGAAACATCTCTCATTTAGACACTACTGTATGTAAAAGGACATGTTTAAAAAACAGCTCTTAAAAAAAATTGTAATTTTAACAGCTGTTGGTCACCTTTTTGCACCAGGTGAAGAAAACTATATGAAAGGGCTAAAAAATTAGTAGCAAGATCTGACTTCGTAGAAATGCTTCTTTGGCTTTATAAATAGAGAATGTTAATTCCTCATTTCCCCTTGAGTTTGCCAGTGGCTCTCTGCATTAATTTTAGCATGCCTAACATGAGTCTCACAAAATTAGCAAGTGTGAACTACATTTTACCAATCTCAGGATAACCTGATGGTAAGCAGTCTATTTTACTAACATCCAAACTGGACAAAAATCAGCTGTATGCCAGTGATGGTCCTGAGCCCTGACTCTGCCAGACAATCTATATGGGATAATTTGTCATTACTGCTAATAGATCATCTGTAAAATATGACATACAAATAAAATACACACACACATATACAAGCATCTCTGAAGAATTGCTTACAGAAGAAATAATTGAAAAATAAAGATATTTTGCATAAGCTTAGAATTAGAGTTTACGTAAAAAAATATGGTGCAAAACTGCTTACATACATTATTCTGAAAACCACAGAGTAAAACCCCAACTTTAGACTATCAAGATGTGATTTTTTTTTTCCTTTAATGAATTCAATTCAAACTTTAAACTATAGTTTCTTTCCCCTTTCCTGTTTTTAGTTAAGTTTTGGATTTGCTCTCTTTAATGTGTTTCACAAAACAGTGGGCCCTGTAAGGAGCCACTGACTCCAGACTTACTTGCCATGCTTTGGAAGGCCTGAAAGTAGATGAAAGGTAAAGAAAGACAAAATGCAAGGAAGATAAAATACCAAACAATTGTTTCTATACAACAGTAGTTAGGCAAGTTTGCCCGAAGTATTCACAGCAGCCTTCACACATAAGCAATATAATCCTTTGCTATTCATGGACTGTGTTTACCTTTTGCTGTCTTCAAATCTGCAGCAATTTCTGCCTTGTTTGCATGTTATAGTGGGTGCCAGCCTTCTGGCTTCTCCTGTGTTGCAGTCTGCACTGCAGTGATATGTAAGAATGCATTTCTAAAAACATTTCTTAAAAATTAATGGGAAGCAGCGTTATATACCATAGAGCCTAAAACAATATAACCTCTTTCATTGATTTAGATTATAAGCTCATTGTAAATGCCTTTGGGTTAATTCTTCTCAGTGCTATTGCCCAGCATAATCAGAGCTAGAGAAATACACTCACTGAGAAAAAAAAAAATTGGCATGAAACATATCGATTTGGTTGATTTGGTTGGAGAAAATAGAATTTTAATTGAACATTTACTGTGTTTACTCTAATTTCTGCAATGCTCTTGTGTACAATCACATTTTTTCACTACTGCATGAGCTGGAAAGACATTTTCTTTCTTCATCGATTACTGTAACACCTGCATATTCACTCAAAGCTGATGGAACAACCATTCATTATTTCCCTAATACTTCAGTAAGTCTATTTATGTGGAAAGCCAAAAAGCTTCATGAATGAAAAATACATGAGACAGCTTGTTAAACATGAAGAAATTGCATAATTTCCATACCCACATAGACAACCCTAAAGTTTTCTAGGCACAACCTAGGCTATTTTAAACACCTGCTACTAAACTTTTTGACTTGCTGGAATAGTAACATATGCTCCAAATGGGGCTCATTCCTGTTGTGCTTTATCCCAGTTCTGCTGCTTAGTGTGGGTATTATAATAGTGAAGACAATTTCCACAGAGGGAAATTGTGTCAAATCTCAATCTGCTACACTACATTAAATTTTGTAGGTTTAATGCTGAGTCCTGTAGACACCAGCACAATTTTCTTTGAGTTGTTATTTAATAGGACGTAAAAGTGTTAATATTTTGACTTGATGAACTTGCTTTTTCCTTTCAGGAACAGACAGTTATGAAAAGTTACAGTGGTACATTAGTTACAGTAATTTGGTTTTGGGACACAAGCAGAAACAAATAAAATCCATTAACAGAGACAATAGCTTTAGCCAAAGCTAATAAAAAGGGCTAAAGGCAATTTATAAAAAGGAGTCTTAAATGACTACAAAAGAAAGAAAATTTAAAGTGATCTTAGGAGTAACTGAAACATTGTTTTTCCAATACTTTGGCTAATGTTTTAAATTTTAAAACACTCAGCAATACATATAAGTAGGGTAATGCAGAAATTCCATTTGTTTTCGTAGGTTCCATACATTTATTTACTTAAAACGTTTATAAGACTTTTGTTAACAGCCATCAAACACGACAAATAAACTGGTCCAGAAAAGTTGACACTCCCCCTATAATTCTCTATATCCAGCTCAGAATTCTCTTTTCTTGTTAATGGTGGAATAACCAGTGATGCATGATTTTTAAAAAGCAATTCTATGTTGTTATGCATGATTTTCTGCACCATTTTATTTTCTTCTGTCAATCATCTCCACATAGAGCTGCATAATCAATCTGACGTCAATAATATATTTAAATTTTTCTGAAATTAGGTACTTTGAGTGACATTGCCTGCTAACAGATCCCAAGGAGCAATGCTGAGGACACCACAGTGAAAAGAGAAAAACAGGGATTCCAGAAGAGGCAGAGAGGACTACGCAATAATCAGTAGCACTTTAAAACAGAATGAGAAAACCTTATTTATAAATCAGTATGCCACATGCCAGATTTTTTTTTTTGAATCAGGAAAGCAAAATACTATACTGCTTTCACTAGATCTCACTCAAAAATAGCATGACAGGTGACCTGGAAATGGACTCAGGGATGTCATTGGGTACATATCAGTAGTGATAAGACATACAGCTTTGTGTTCCTTGCATTATCTGGAAATGATTCAGGACACTGTGGGGTACAGAAAGCACTCTAATGACATGATGTGTGTAGTCAGTGGAACCAAGCCCATTAGCAAAACCAGCCACCACACAAATTTATGTGCCACTTAGGTTACTGCTTCTTGGCTGTGGGTGGGATACTTTATTTCCTAAGGGAAATAAAGAGTAACATTTTGTTGGTCTAGGGACTGAAACCTGCAGCATAAAAATCAAAAATAGTTATAACTAGAAGCAGGCTCTAGCACAGGGACTCTTGTCCATTAAACAACAGATAAATTTAGTTCTCTCCTCTTAATTGTCAGAACGTTAAAAATGTCTGTGCGGGCTTATCTAGACTAAGAGATAAATCCCAGTAAGCCACAGCATGAAGCTGCAGCAGATCTATAAACACTCTTATTTAATTTTGGCCACCCAGTGCGTACTCCTTTTGGGAACTGCAGTAATGTGCCTCATGCAAATGTAATTTCAGGCTATGGGACAACAAAGAACATACTGATTGATAGCTGGCAAGCAGGTAATTGCCTACTCTGTCTGCTCTTACATTAGGGTAAAGGTGGTTTAACCATACAACCATAGTCCATGAATAACATTTCATCATTACAAGCCCAGAATGTTGTCCACACCATACAGTAAAAGGAGCAGATTTCCTAATCTCCAACAGGGTTCAGGAAACCGGCAGCTCGTCATCTATCTAGTGAGTGGGTTACTGAAAGCACACTTGAGGAGGACTCCAATAGCAACCTTTTCAACTTTTAATGACCCAAGGAAAAAACTGAAGAGGAACACAAAATGTCACAGGCCATACCCATTTTCACAATGCAAAACTGACTCTTTGAGTCAGTCTGTTGCTCTGAAAGGACCCGAAATTTCTCCGAGAGCAGGAACTGAACATGACAGCAGCACTTAAGACAATAACAGTATTCCATTACACATATTACAATGAGTGAAGGCTGTCAGCTTCAGACACTACTCTTATCATTTACAACTCTGCCCTTTATCGAGAGATATTTGTCCTTTAGGATAGCAAGACACAGGCAAAGAGCAAGGGGGAAACCACTCACTTTTAAAATAACATATTTAAGTTTGACACTACACTAAAAAACCCCACAGTTTGATGACCGAAGCAGTTGCCTCAGAAAAATCTGCCATAGGAAGTATCAAACAGTCCACAATTTTAATCTATTGCTACGTGATGAGACCATATTTTTGGTTCAGAGATCCAACATTTAAAGAAGACCCCTATATCTATGCTCACACTCAGATTTTCAATCACTAGCTTCTAGACCAGCTAACACTTTTGGAGTACCTTTCTTCAGAAAAGGTCAGAAGGCCACAAAAAACCCAACACCTAAAGCAAAGCACAAATTCCCAGCTTCCATATGCAGTGCAATTCTATTTTCTTTTTGCTAAACATAACAATAGCAGAGGCAAATGAACTGAAAGTAGGTTCCCCAGTCAGAGTGTCCTAAGATGCAGATGGCTGGAGAACCATCTTCCAGCCACAGATGGGAAGCTGTAGAGGAGGAGGAGGCACTGCTATAGGCTTGCTTTTACATACTGATATGATTTTGTCCTACTCTTTCTCTTACTATTCCCTGAGGGAAAAATGTGCCCAGTTGCATAGGAGAGCATCATCAGAGACATGAACTTTGGTCTGACTCAGTATGTCAAAAAAAGAAAAAAAGGGAAAAGAAAAAGAAAAGAGAGTGAGAAAGACCCCAGCAACTTGATCGTTTCCACTGTACAGTTTGGGAGAACACAGAAAATTTCCTTTTTGCTTTCTATCACTAGAAAGAGAGTCATATTAAGTGAGCCTAAAAACCATACCATGGTTTTGTAGAAGTGAATCTGAAAGGCACTGCAAAGAATTAGTGACTCTTCTCCAGTTAAGGAGATTTGCTAATTGTATAAAAGATGCTCTTCAAGTTGGAATTACTCTGAAAATCCTAACTCATACCATTACATTTTCTGCCTCTCAGGGTGTAAAGGGTCAAGTTAGCTTTAAGATCTTGCTTTTTTGAATGGGAGAGATCTTCAGCTCAAAGGATAACACAGATCTTGCTTTGGTACTGTTTAGGAGGCTAGCAATAAATAAATAGAGGTAAGATAAAAGATTTCACACTAAATAATAGGCACACTTGGCAGTACTGTAGGGTCAGAAGAACTCAAGGAGAGTAGAACACTGAGATGAATTGAGCAATTCACAGCTGCTGGCGTCTTGTTTCAAACCGTATTTATCTCCACTAGACATTTTCAGCTAGAAACATCAAGGTATGATTAAGAGACTACTTCATGTCTTCTGACACCTTCTATATTGCAGGCACCGGGTCTAATTTTGAGTCAGAACACAAGATATCTAATGTCCTAATCCTTGTCCACAGCTGATGTGTGCACTTACCACCATTCTGCATGCTTTGCAAGTTTACTACAGGTGTGGGATAACGAAGCTGGCTGGTCATTTTCTATCTTAAAAGCTTGAAAACACAGAGAGAAGAGGTGTGGCATCCTTCTCCGAGTTCCTGCCAGCATACAACTGGTACAACCATCCTTCTCTTTACTCCATTAGAACCTTTTCCTCTTTATTCTCTTTGAAGATACTCAGACAGAGGGGCTTTGACTTACAATTGCCCCTTTAGTGGGTAAACAAAAAGGTCTTGCAAGTAATAATGAATCAACCTATAAAGCTCTTCCTATATAGTTGTTCAAGTCAAAAGAGTTCAAGGAGGAAATGGGAAAAAACTGAGCTCTGGTAAAGGTGAAGAAGCCAGACAATTAAAAATGAGAATGTGAATGTCAGAGGGAAGTGCACCTGGTAAAATTTCCAGCCTTTTACAAGGAAATTAACTGCGCCCATGAATGCAGACATGAAGAGTTAAAGACATAGACCAATATCTGCAATATGTCCTTTCTGATCTGTTCGTTCAGAGCAATGACAAAGGAAAAGATTCGTTTAGGAAAAAAAACGAGTGCCAGCCTGTCAGCACACTGTCAGAAAAAGAAGAGAGAGAAAGGATCTCATCCCAATATTATTCCTCTAGTGCTTAAAAATATGAAAGGCCTGGTCTCACTAGCCTTTCCAAAGCCACAAGACCCAAATAAATCTTAGATAATCAGAGAATCGGACAAATGGTTAACAAATTTGGAAACAGACACTGTCATAAGGGCGGAAATAAAAGCAAGTAAAAGTAGCAGAGCTAAAAATCAAGAAAAAGACTAGAGAAGAGCGTGAAGGCTGTTTCTGTTTGTCTTCTCATTCTTTTACCACTACAGGGTTAAAAAACTTTTTTTTATGCCTTCCCATTTATCTTGTACCTCTGTTGCTGCGAAATTGCACTGCTTACTCATATATTAACAAAACTGTTGTGCTGTTACACAAAAGGTGAAGTTAAATTCATTTGTTTATATTTTGTTACTGAGAAGTAATTTACAAAACAGCAACAAGCCTAATGGAAGGACATGATTTACATATAATATTTGATGCACATTACCAATTTGTAGTTAATTTGGACTGCATATGTTTGAATTTTATCTTAACACAGTAATATTTATTATATTAGGTAGTTTTACATGGTTTATGTACAATTATGTGCTATATATGACATTATCTATCATTATGTCACTCTGCCAAACTTCTTGTGAGAGCAGAAGCTCTTTGTTGCTTAAATGGACTGAATTCCTTGAAAAGAAAGAGAATTGATGAGTAAACAGGCTGCAATAATCTAATACAAAGAGGTGATGAGTGAGCACCTCCAAGAAAGCAAAGCCATAACCTGACATTCTTTTGCTAAACAAGATATTAGTACTAGGAAAAAAGGAAGAGCCAAGGAACTCCTGGGATCTACAGTAGCATTTGAGTTATTGCAAATGGAAAAATGGTCTATTTTTCCACATTAAGAAAGGTTATTATTATTTTCAATAAAAAAGTAGTTCAATGCGTGGTGAATGTGACTAATATTTCCTTTCTCTGTGTGGTGGAAAGGAAAATGTGTCTCCTAACAAGGGGAAAGGAGAAAGTAATTTTAACAACTATCACTTAACTTTGCCCTTGGAATTAATTTGGTGACATAACCTTCACTCACCCCTTAGAAGGGCCCATAAACGATAGATTCGTGTTGCCATCAGACTGTTGATAAATCCCATCTGTGCACCGGCCCTGAAACACTATCTAGAATTCAGGACTGAAATTAGATATATTTTGTCCTTCAAGAGGTACACATACCATTTATTGTATCAGAACAAAAACCTTACACCAGTCTGCTCCAGCTAATCTCCTTCAATCATTGAGAAACAAGGATATACAGAGATAGAACTAGAATGACACAGTGAAGAAGGCACACACCATGTTTCCTGGACTTCTCAGGTTTCATTTTGCATCATTAAACTCCAATTTATTTTTTTCCTCTATGTGCTATAAGCTCTTCATTTCTGTTCAACAGAGTTTTGAGTACAGGTCCCACATTTGGCAGAACTCAAGGCAGCAGTGGTGACCTCAACTTTGAGAAGCTTATCTCAGCAAAACCCAGACCTACTCTCAGGTAAGCTTCTGGCAATTGTAAGTAACAGCTAATATGGTAACTAACATATTTTCCTTTAGAAACAGAGAATATTTTCATCAGGCTGCTGGCACAAACCTTTCAATGACTGTTAAAAGAAAGCAGTCTGTACGTATACAGAAGCATGAGAGCTGTATTGCCAATTCAGAGTAATTTATGCACCTTCACAATACCATAACTTACAAGCTGACAGTGAGAAGTCCATTGCAAAAAAACCCCACAAACCCCACAGATTCAGTTTAACAATGCTTCTCTATCTTTACACAATTTTGTCATTAATACGGATGAGGCCTAAAGTCATGAGACCAGAGGAAGAAGTAAAACTTGATTGTGCCTGGGCAATGTGGGTTGGACAACGCAATACAAAAGAAATACAATCAGCTCGTTAACTTTCAGATGCACACTATGTGGCCAAACTCTGTAAGGTTTTGTCACATAGAATTTTTATGCTTCTAACTATTGGATCAATTTGTTAGCTGGTTAGTCCAAAAGCTATACTGGACTTCAGTTTTTTGTGGGGCCCACAGAAGTATATCTGACAAGGAAAGCCCTCTACAATTTTCTCCAAGGATATCCTGATTTTCTTCCTCAATCTCTTTTGTAGCCAAATGCTAAAACTTAAGCTGGGCAAACAGACGATTATTTTAAAGGACTAAGGCAATCCTCTTGTATGAGGCTAAAGAAAATGGTTTTAAAGTTAGAGGCAACATTATCCATTAACAGGCCTGAGTTTCTAATCCTTTATGAAGAGGTCTAATGGCTCAACAAAGTAGTGAAAATAAAATATTTACAATAAAATTCATTTTACAAACAAGTATTTTGATACAAGATACACACAATATATATTTTTTTCTTTTTTAGTATCTGTAATAGTTTTGTGAATAGTCACATGAAAACAGGATATGTTTTTAAAGAACTCATCAGCTCCTGCCTATTATTAAATACTTGGAATCACAATAATGTTCTTATGGCATAAGTATTTCCACAGCAACCAATTATTTGTATCAATTGCATTAAGCAAAATAACAAGATGAACACTTAAAATTCAAACTCATTCTCATGTAAGTAACATTATCATTAAAAACAGGAGATACAAAACTACAGAAAGCTTTTGTTTGTACAGTCAGAAGAGTAAGTAAATACACAGACTGTTTTCCTGTGTCTGCTGTGAAATGCCAGTACGTTAAGAAGTGAATAGACTTTCTGTGTTGTAAATGACTACATAGACTGGGAGGAAAACTCCTTCGATTTCAACTCCATTCTTCACTTTTCAATTGCTGCACTCTATCTTTTCAGCTTAATGGGAATGAGAACTTAAAACTCTGCACTATTTTAATGTTTCAAACAGAAAAGTGAAGGAGGATTAAAGGAATAGAAAATAACTGGACAATATTCCTTTCACTCTTCTTTACTCCTTACAGCATGAAAAATAGCTTATGCACTTGCATTTAACCAAAATGTTCTTTCTAGTAGGTCCATATTTGATCACCCTAAACAGTGTGGCGTGAATCACTTTCTCTTTGATTACTTTTACTATCTTCCAACCCTCTCAAATCCTACCTCTCTTTTAAAGAACAATACTCTAATCCTGTATGGATACAAAGCCTGGGTGGATTTAATCTTTACCCTACATTGCAATCAGAAAGAATTGTGATGCTACTGAACATGAAATGCTGCCGAACTGATCTGTTGTTTCTGATACCATTCCCACATCTTCCCTCCAGGAGGTATCAACAATTTTCCAAGTGGCAGCCCTCGAAAGGTTTTCACTTGGAGCACTCTAAAGAGAGGTCCTCAGCCATTATCAGACTGACATTCGCAGCAAGTGATCTAGGTGTCTCAGACTTTCCTTTGAAGGTGCTGAGAGACTTAAATAGCTTACACTACGAAACAAATGGGGCCCTCTAGACATTACTTAAAAACAAACTATTATCATTTTAGCTAAATCCACAGTTCATAGCTCTTTATTAGAGTACCTATAGAATGAAGCTTTAAAATAGTTTAGCTTATTGTAACTAAAATTCAGCTTCTAAAAGACTATTGCAATTCTTGCACTATTCCCTTTAGTAGCATTTTCTATTTTAAACATCTGTTAAAAATCAGTAGCATTAACTTAATGGGATAATCTGGCTGGGCTCTTTCAAAATTAATCAAACAAATTAGCATTATGGACTTTTAACAGAGACTGAAAAGAGCTGATTAGAATGCCACACATTAAAATAACAAGCAAATCTGTACTGTGGCAAAGAATTCTCAGCAAATAGGTTTCCATGGTGCAAAGCACATTTAGGGTCTTATAGCTGATGTGTGTTCATGAAGTAATAAAGGAAGGTCCTACGACATCAACTGAGATATACTTCAAATAAATAATTGGCAAAATAAAAGTATTTCTGTCCTTCCTGCACCTTCCCCTGTCAATGAGGAAGTCAAATAATTGCATAATGATAAATGACTGAGACACACTGTTCCCAGACATTCATAATGGCTCATATAATACTGTGATGTGCTGCTATATGATTCACCCAGTGGAAAAAAGCAGCAGGGCAATCTTAGTTCAATCCAGCTGTAGAGAATATCTACCTTACACATTCATCCTTGACGTAAAATAAAAAAAAAAAAAAACATATTGCAGTTATACTCAAAGAGTGCTTAGTGATGCAAATTCTCAAACCACAAAACTTCAGATGCGGTATGTAATATTGATAAGACAAATAGTGACAAGAAATTTTAAAATGTCATCAGATTCAATATGCATCAGCAAGCAAAATTCCAATCTGCCTGCAAATATCTCCCAAAAGTGAAATGCAAAAGCAAAATCTCTTCTGAAATTTCCAGTTCTTCCAGGTTAGTGATATGTAGAGGTACTGTGAGTAAAAGGCTCTCTCTACCTCACATGTGCAATTCCCTTTGTTCTTGGACCATCTTATAATGAGAAAAAATAAAGGAAAATAAAGATAAAAAATAGGGGGGAGCAGAGTTAATGAATTTCTTTTAAAATTCTTTTTGATGTAAGTAAAATAAAAATTTAGAAATAAGCACAAAAAAAAGTTGAATGAAAATTCAAATTTATGTATTCACTGTTCCCCTCTAGTTTTTGTTTCTGTTTGCATTGCTATTTCTCTTTTGAGGATGGCATTACAGAAGGAGGTTCAATATGGCTTGTGTTATGTACAAGACCAGATGATTATGATGGTATATATTTCTGGTCTTAAATTCTATTCACCTGTCATAATCCCAAGGTTTGCATTATTTCCCGTGTACTGGCAGGTATATGCTGCTTCATCTCTTGTCCCCTCGAACGCTTTTGTAACTATTGGTCTTACAGTGTTAGAATCCTCTCTTGCCATCATCCATTTTTCTTTCAGACTTCTCACTTAGCTTTGTCTTTCCCTTTTAACCATCTGCATTCAAATCCAGTCTTCCATCCAGAACTGTTTGTTCTGCTTATGTGTCCTCCAACATCCTTTCTTGCCTCAATTTGGATCTGTTTAGGTCAGAATGTGGAGGGTCTGTTTGCTACTCTCCTCTGCAGGGGCTAGCATGGCAGGTTCCAGTTTTCACTGGCTATTGCACAGGATGGCAATAAACATGACTAACGACAGTATTGGAAGGAAGTGGAGGTTTCTTCTCATTAAAAAATGTTAGAGGCCACAATGCAACATCCAACTGAATGCTAATGCCCTCACTGAGTGTGCTGGAAAGTCATGGCTGAGCACTGTACGAGCAGCTGAGCCCAGATAAGGAAGTTGAAAAAGAAAAGAGGTTACTTTGCTGAAGGGCTGTTGAAGGAATTTTATAAAAGTTAGAGCCATCACTGCTTTTGGCAGGTGTTTCATGAAGAGGTTTTGTCCGAAGTGTCCCTAGTTACCTAGCAAGAAAGAATATAAAGCAGAAGAGCTGAAGATATCAGGTCAGAAGGACAAAGTTCAAAACAAAGCAGAACTATGCAATTGTGCAAGTATTTATGCATTTGAATGTCAGACACCAATCCTGATGCTGGCCTGTCAGGCTGTTATTAGCAATGCTACAACTCACAGTGGTACCTGACAGCTGGTGAAAATTCTGAAAACCTGGAATGCATCTCAGTATTTTTGACTGTGCTGATTTGTATCAGAAAAGTTCCAGTAATGTTCAACATGCACAAGTAAAATTAAACAAACAAACAAATGAAGTTGCAAAGCATAGGGATATTTAATCAGTCTGCTGAACTCTTTAAACGTGTTTATATATGATCTTTCTCCATGATTTTAGATTAGATTGCACACAGAATTAACAACCTTTACTGAATACGCTGTGTCATCTCACACAAGCATTTTATCTGAAAGAAATAGCAACTGGTAGAGTATGAGACCTCTCATAAGAGTTAATAGAGCATAACCAAGAACAGGATTTGAAACGGGATTCTAGAATAAATGAGACATACTGAATAACAGTATAAAGGAGCTTTACAAACTTGCAACTTTATGGCATGTTTTGCTGCTTGATCATTTCTATTTTGTAGTTATACTTCTGCAAGCTAGATCCATGACACTCTTTTTATCTTGCTGACATTACTTCCTCCAGTTGTCCACTTAAATTTACTACATATAAAAGCCGAAAGCACATTACCTCCAAGAGCCTTGGGAGGTTACATAATCTGAATCAATTTCATTACCATAAATAAATGTCAAATGGCTGAAATACATTGTCTCTGATTAAACTGTCAAGGGCAAGAACATGCAGGACGACTGTGTCTTTGTTTTATTCCTTTTATGGTAAAAAAGGGGAAAAAAGTGTGAAGAAAAAATTAGTATCTTATGAGTGATCTTTGCATAACAAAAAAGTGAGGCAATAATTTCCAAAGACAAAGAAATGATCACTAGTAATCCACCTCATTAGTAACTAATGAATTCTGTTTGTGGAAAAAGAAACCTGAATGCTTGAATCATACTGCTCTACCTTCAAACCTTGTTTTAAGTTCTTCTGCCCTCAGTTTATGAAGAAAACAAACAGATGTTTCCATTTTCTACCCATCTGAAATAAAACATAGAGAAGTCCAATATGCTTGCTTAAATAATTTGCCCTCTAAAAGTGGATAAAATATTTTTGAGAACTGTTTCTTAATGCTTTATACCTTGAAGACCTCTAGAAACATCTATTTTCACCTTTGAGGGTAAGGGAGTTTGAAATGACAGGCTCAGTTGTCAATGATGGCTTTTCTTGACTGAGGTCTCAACTGAAAGACAATCCTTCCTCCGGTAGCAGATGTACGGATTGACAGGATTAGTAAAAACCAGCACATTTTAAAAAAAACCCTTGGATTTCAAAACAGTCACCTTTAAGGTACTAACTTTTACATATATTAAATAAATAAAGAATTGTAGAACAATGTGATTAAGTGGTAATGTTGATTTTGAAATTTTTTATAAAAATTCAAAGACATGATTTCTAGTAGCAATATAGCACTTGTGACTCAGACATTTATATCCTGTACTTGTACATCTTCCCAAAACCGTTATTCATTCCTGCGGCTTTAGCTCCTACAAAATACATATACTATGGAGCACTGTTCATTAGTGTCAAAACACAAGTATACTTTAAATATTCTTCTCATGCATTATGTATAAGAAAGGGTGGACTGACAGAATGTCAAAAGTAAATGGATTGAAAATAACAGTTAAGTGCTACCTGAAGGAGATGCAGTTCCTCAAACTGGAAGTATCGCTAATTTATATGTTCTCTTAATCAAAATTGCCTAAGGAAAAGTATAGTTACATTAAGCCAACAAATATAGTTAATTTGGGTTAGTTCCAATACACCATCTCTGAGCTAAACCTTAATAAAGTTATTTTGAAAAAACCTTTTTGGAACAAATTCAACCCTGTTTGTTATGGAGTTAAAATCAGGAAAAGGCTGAAAATGGGCATTTTGGAAGACCAGTGACCAGGGATTGATTACTGCCCCATTGTATTACATTTAATTAACACGGAGAGAATCAGCAAGCAGTTCTCCAAAGAGGCAGCACAGGATGGTGTAATGCCCCACTAGGGGTGTAAGATGTGGATTTTGAGTAGCAGGAGTGGTAGCTCTCCCTTGTGATCTTGGCCTCAAGGCAGCCCTCTAAAGACACAGAGGAAATTATCAAAGAAGAGCACTCCCAAAAGCAGCTTGCACCGTTGTGTTACCTGCAATCAGGCACCTTTCCTGTCCCAGCTACACAAACCCCTGATTCATCTAACTTTCAAGAGGTTAGAGTTAGCTGTGCACCATTCTTGCATAAACTTTGCTTTGGGCTCAGTTTAAAGAATGTTCAATGTGAATGAATGTGGATTTGGTTTAGTTAGACTAATCTAGACACCGAATTACTTTTGAGTTAGTGTCAATTGATATGGCTGTATTGATTTTACAGATTTGCTTTGTAGGTAATTTCCTTTGCGTTCACAATCTTTACTTTGCTTCCTGTTTTATTATTCATCTTGTGCTGGGTCCCTGCTGTTCACTTGTTTCTCTGTTAACAACTGTGTGTAATATAAGGCACAATGAGTTTTTAACTGCAGCATGAAAAATTGGCCCCATGGAAACTGAAGAATCACCTCACCAATGCACTACCTGCCTCCAGCAGTGCTCCACATAGAACACAGCAAACAATACGAAGAGCAAACCAAAATCCTCTCCGTATTAGGCCTGTCCTGTAACATTGAATGGGAGAGGCAAAAGAAAGCTTCCGTTTCTACTTAAGATTGCTGCAGTCTCTATCATCAATATAACACAGTTGCCACACTTATAGAAAAAAAAAAAAAAGGAGTAGAAAAAAAATAGGAAAAGTTGTCCTTGAACTCATAGGGGCATTTGAAAATGAGTATATGTGAATAGGAAAATGTGAAAAATAAAAGGAAAAAAGTGTCTCCTCTCTCATTCAGAGGAAACTTCAGCTTGTTCATTTGCTCAGCATCTCTTAGCTGACCTCAGTGGGTGAAAATTTGGCTGTTAGTCAAAGATAACTCACCAGAACAGTTCATAGTCTGGTCAGGTGTGGCATCGAATCTGAACTTCTAAGTCCTACTGGCTATTCAGGGAGTCTGGGAGGAGAAATGCAGATATCTCCAGTGCAGTCTGCACTTATCCTGCTATACATCCAGTATTTGAACACTCTAATTGTCTAATGCCTCAGTCACCAGGAGGCCAACTGTGCAATGAAGGTAAAAAAACCCCAAACCCCAGAAATCTACATGGAATCCCACAAGTGTATTTTTTCCTATCCTAGTAGTATATCCTGAAAAGAGTTAATGAATTCATACACATTTTGATTCATATTTTCAAAATTACTACAGAATGAAGTATATTATTAGAAAGATTGTTGTGCTCATTTTACAAATATGAAACAAAATGTTGAATTTTCCATAGCTATAAGGAATTTAATGAAGAAATAACTAGAAACTAAGCCTTTTCCAAAATCCTGATCAGAGAAATAAAAACTAAGCTATCCTTCCCCTTGAGTCATCAACTAGTGTAGCAGTCACTATTGCCATTGATCATTGCTAACACCATATTTTACTAAAAGACTTCCATCAAGGCAAAATTCAGCATAATCCTGGCAAAAAAAGGGAAGAATTGTATCAGTGCTTAAAAGTTAAAGTGCATTAGAAAATTGAGTTGCAATTTTTAAGACAGAAAAATATATAGCACAAATATGTGCTAGATCCAAGGGCTGAGATGAACTTTACATGCCACCAGTAAGTGCTGAGAACACATTTGTCTCGCAAAGATTAGTTTAAATATCCTCAGGGCAAGTTATTACACATTCTATATAGGTGGAACTTATGACAAGTAAAAAATAAGTGGCAAGAATAGATGCTGCATACATCAGACTGCATCACTTCTTTGTTATTGTGAAGAAATTATCATAGAAGTTTGCTAATACAACCAAAAATGGTGCAACCTATTTAGTTTCTGAAAGTTAATTTCATACTGCCATAGATATCTGCATAGGCCATACATCAGTGAATGGGGGAAGAAATAAAAGTAGGTTAAAAACCCACAACTGATTACAAAAATGCAATATATTCCGAAAACATTGATTAGAAAAATGAAAAAAAAAACACCTGTAGAAAATATGACTCAAGGATAGTTATTTAGGCAAGCTTTCTGTTTACAAAATCAGTGCACTACTAATTCATCTTTTAAAGTTTTTGGCAATGGAAGGTTAACAAAGAAAGTAAGATAAACCATTGTACTTTGAACAACTTGCATTTTAGCAGCATTAGCCCCTTTTCTGCTTCTCAAAAACATTCAGGAAAAAAACCCACAACTTACAAAATCTGATATAAAAGTCTGAAAGCCTTTATGTGACATTCTAATTGCATATGGTTATGAAGGAATATATTGGAACGGCCACAGAGACACGCAGATGATGCAGAAAGTCATTTTACACTTAGCAATGCTGAAAAACCAGATGTGATTATTAGTGCCAATTTGACAATACCAGTTCGAAAGGAGACAGCAATGGCCTAACGATATCACTTTTCAGTTGTTGAATAAAAAATATTCCAACATCTACATGGTTTAATATTGAATGTGCACCACACTTTTAAGGATCTTCATTTTAAATCTTTTAAACCCTCCTGAGCTTTTAGCAATAGAGCAGCTTTCTTGTGATTAAACAACTGTCACAATTATCCAGATTTCTCATCCCTGAGTTCAAAAGGAGGAGACAAATGTTCAGTACTAAGTGACAATTGTACTTTCTGATTAATAATTCATATTTTAGTAAAGCCCTCATATTGGAATATGATATTGGTGTGTGTGGCAAAGTAAGATTGCATAAGACCTATTATCTGTGTCTGAGGCAATAACTTCTTGTGTAGGTACACAGCTGTATGTTTTTCTTTGAATGTATATTTGTATTTTTATACAGAGAATAATATGAACCCCCTTGTGGCAAATTAATATTTTCTGTTTAAATATCAAGTATACTTTAGGAGCTCAAGGGAAATTTATTTGAGTAGAACACATCTATAAAAAAATTTCAGCTACTAAGACAGGCATATAGTCATGAAGTTCTTATAAAGCAGACCAGGCTCTGTTTTTGACAAAACTCTTGCAACCATGAAGAACTCAGTTCAGTGTGAAATTTAGGCTAAAACACCTGACTGCTGAGTAACTTTCTATGTAGCTCAGGCATAGGGCATATTGTTTGATTACCCGGTACCGTTTCATGGAGGATCGTTCTATCTGGAGACATTCCCTGTGGTGCTGTTGCCCAGAGCAAAAATGCTATTCTCTCATGCAGAACCTGAGAATTAAGCCCAATTAGGATGCAGTGCCAGATGACAAAACCATAGTCCATGTTCAGTGTAATGTGGCACTTACATCATTGCTACTGTAAGAGTTTTTTAATTGTGTGGCAAAACTCAGACTTAGCAGTGTTTTTATACTAATTGAGACGGCAATGACAAGGTTCAGGCCAGCAGCAAAGAGAAAGAAGCTGTGGACAGTCTGTGAATGTAAACACAATTATGGGACGTGAGGGAAAAGCCTGTATGCTGAATAGTTACTACCATCAGCCAAAGCATACGTTTGCAAGAGATCTCACTGCTCTCCCAACTCTCTTAATGGGCTCCCCTGACAATGCTCCCTGTTAGTACTCTCTAGGATACAGATATGAGGAGAGGGGTCATGCAAACATGCACTGTTATCAGACCAGAAGTTGAAAAGAAAGATATAACCTCAGAGATTTCAAGGAAGTCTGCATCTCCAAGGCCAAATGGAAGAAATTAATAGCAATGCCTGTAGATAATTCTGCCAGACTTCAAGGTGCATTTTTTGTTACCTCTTTATACAATCATTTATCTGCAAGTCTCTGTGACAAAATAGGTAAGCCAATTAACGTGAGAAAATTGACAATTCACAATTGATAATATTTGACCACAGACACCTTTGTCAAAAAAACTTACATGGAAGATAAGGAACCCTCTAGCAGACAGAAAAAGATAAGACATTTCTAACAACCACAGTAAGCAATGCTGTCTCAGCAGACATATGGGGGATATACGTCCACTCTTAGGGCAGATTTTCTGGCAACCAGTGTATTTTTGGAATCAGACCCTCCCACCCTATAAGGAACATGTCGTTATTAGATCAACAGGCTTTTTAATTATAGAAAACAGTACAAGATTAAGACCTCACTGAATGACATAATTCCTGACAAGCAAAATAAGTCTAATAAAAGGCCTCAAAAACTACCACTAGAAAAATGAGCAAAACGGATAAAAGATTAATTTCAGGATGAAGAAGTCAAACAGCACCTCAATGAAACTTGAGGAAACCAGTAAAAGATAAAAGTTCTTTAGCTCCAGTGAACAAGCAAGAATTTCTAGAAAATAATTTCTAGGTATTTTGTGTCCATGGAACAAGGGCCACAAATTGTCTTGAAAATGTTGCTTCATTGGCTTGTAGTTGGGGTCATCTATAGTTTGGTTATTCAGTTCTGTAATGCCATATGCGCTGGTTCAGGAAGGAAGGGAAGTGAAACAAACACGTATATCACCTCTTCCAACAACAAAGTCAAGAATGCATCCTGGACACCCAGGAGGAAGTCTGGTTCTGGACCTGGACTTTTTTGTGTTTTTAATGATACTTGAGTCAGAAAGAGAGTAGTTTTAAAATAGACCCAGTTCTAAAAAATTCTTGTTAAACTGATTTAACCCATCATTTTAACATTTCACTCATGATCTAGTATCATGAAATAACTGAAATTTGCTTTTGCAATTTTCATCCTTGAGTAGTGATGGACTAAGAGTTGAATCTGACGGCCTGTGCACCAAGTCCAGAGACAAAATGCATGACAAAAGTGTAGTTAAAGGAATCTAACAGTACCATTATTCGACATAGGAGAATGATAGTAATATTGCCTATCGCCTTACAGATTTTCTATTCTGCAAAACGTAGTATGAAGTCTTGGCTAAAATACCTTCAGGCACACTGAACTTGCTCACCGCATATAATCCTTGGGCTCTTGGTCCAGTCAAATGGGTTCTTAGGTATCAAATAAAGTTGTTATTATCCTGAACAAAGTAAGAAAGCAAAACTATATTTTTCTGCAGATATGATTTAGTATCTTTGAGTAGCATGTGGAACTACGAATATTAATTACAATAATTACTGTTGTTTGTATCAAACGAGTTGTGGACTGATTGATCCAGCTTTTTTCATTAAGAGATGCCTGATGAAAAGATATGGTGCTTACAAAAGCCATATTCAAAGTCTGGTATACATGAGCTACACCTGTACAATCATGGCCCATCCAAGTGAGGCAAGACTTTAATGCTAGCTAGAGACTGAAAACACAGGAATAAAGTTCCTTCTACTGATGAGCTATTAAAGAGAGGCTACAATCAAGTCCAGTTTTGCTACTGTAAATGTCAGGCAGTGACAGTGAACCAGCTGGTAGTTCGCACTTCAGTTTGGCAAACCTGAGACATTTAGAATGAGCTTAGCAGATTTCACCGTTTGATGAAAAGAGCTATTCTGCATCAGTCAGATGGGATGATCACAGCTTTCTTTGAACAATCAGAGACGAAGTCTATGTGAAGATATTGGTTGCTAAGACCTAAAGGAAGACTCAATTTGTTAACAATCCGATTCTGTTTTCAGTATTAGATATAATCCAATGTAACAGTTTGATAGCATCTTGCAGGTCAAAAGGTACAACCCGTCTCCCTTCTGGAGCAACAGAATAACTCATTATCTTCTGCATGCTAATTTTCTAATAAAATGAGTTAAATTTTCAGTACCTAAGGATGCTCTCCACCCTCTGTTCTTTTCTGCAAACGGAAATATTTGCTGTGGAGCCCTTTCCCTTGAGAAATGAATTCTCACCAATTTTTTTATCTTGGAGGTGCAAGCAGGACTGACACTTCTCAGAGTGTCCACTGGAGAAAGGAAGAAGGTTCAGACAGTAGCAATGCCAAAAAATCCCAGAACTTTCCATCTGCTTCACACTATATATAACCTAATTTGATTTAAAAAATATGTCAGTCTGCTCACCAGAGGTTACTGGCTCAAGGCAGCACACAGGGGTTTTGTGAAAGAAGGGAACTCTGTGCCACTCTGATGTGACTTCAGGTGTGTCTCATTAAGGTCTGCATTACTCCCAAATCCATTCCAAGTGAGCAGCAGCAACTAAAAGAGTTTGTGAATTTTCGCAGACTGCTGGTGTGTCAATTCCAAGAAAAATAATACACCAGAATATTGGCATCTGACACAAATGTAATATTGTTAGTTAAATCTCCTTTTTCTAGGTGGTTTTAAATAGTTAAAGTCCATGGAGTGCTCAAAAATATCCATGAGGAAAGAGTGTCTCAACATGCAAGTAATGAGAAAGTCTTTGCTCTCCTACTAAAAACTGGGATCAAACACTATACGTTCTGGAATCCCTTGCATTTGTTCCTAGAAATGTCTTCTAAGAACCAATGTTATTTAAGGATTTTGGAAAACAGCTGCAATTACAACTGTAAAAAATAAAAAAACCAAAAAACCAGAGTACTTTTCTAAATTCCTGCAGTAGAAACCCCCCAAAAGACAGTAAGGGCAAGCATTTTATGGAATAAGAGTCAGCTCACTATATGCAGCACAGCCACAGAATTGCAGCACAGCCACAGAAACCTGTCCATGCCTTATGTTCCCCAACCAATATGTGAAGTCTTAGTTTCCTTGCTCTTCTCAGTGGATGCAGCAGCTTCCAGAGAGGAAAGGCTTACAAGAAATGTAGTATCTTATCCTGGAATGCAGGAGCCTCCTCCCTCTCACCTAGACATTTTTCCCTGAGACTGTATTGTGTCAAATTACACATGCTGGAACTCAAGCCCTGCACCGACACCTGAGAAAAAATTAGCAGCTGAATAATGGTGGAGGTTCAAGAGCATGCGTTAGGCAGCTTATTCAAGGGGAATAGTCAAAGAGGAAACTAATCTATTTGAAAGCTACAGGAATGACTAACAGGGATCATATGCCACTATATATGCAGCTCCTAGTGGTAATTAAAGTGGGCTTTCCCACAAAAAAAGAATCTGAGGGCTTTGAGGCTAGTGAGCAGATGGTCAAGAACTCCCTTTGTAGTATTGCTACACTGAGAGGAGGTGCAATGGAGCACCAGAGCACAGTGTGACAGAAAAGGACTTTCCATCAAGATAAAACCTCAGAGGACAATCAGAATAAAATGGGGTCATGATACACAGTAAAAAGGCAGAATTAGAACTTTATCTGTAGTACTGCCAAAGACAGACCATTTTAATGGTTGTGCTGGTCTATGAGGAACAAAAATACATCCTCAAGGAAGCAATAAACAGGTTTCAACAATAATGAAATATTGAGGGTACTCTGCTTTAGGCAGGCACAGAAGGATTATTTCCATTCAGCACAACATTGGAAGAAAGAGAGAGGAAACAGTATTCCTCACTCCTTTAAAAGCTACAGAAGAACACACAAAGACAAGGGGTTTAGCACATGACTGTGGTAGCACTTGCAGATGCAGTGTGAGTATGCATACAGATAAACACTAGGAGAAACTCTTATATTTTCTCTCTCTGACTTAAAGAAACCTTGTTTGCTGTGTTTCTAAAGCCAGTGAGTGAACTTAAATATGCCTGAGGCAGCCTGCTTAGATGCATCATCTGAAAAGCACAACATTTGTTGATATTGTACAGAAGTAACATGACCCTGCCACACACACACAAACAAAAATGTAAAAAGAGATGGAAAGAGATGGTGGGTTAAAAGAAAATAAATTATAAGAACTGTTAAATTTATCACCCAAGTCCCAGGATTATACTGACTTCCAGAAGGCAGACCACAAAGCATATCATAAATTGTCATGAGACATGCAGAACAAAGGCAGAACATCATGGTATTCCTGGTGCAAAAGAAAAATGTTTATTGAAAAAAAACCCCAAAACAACCAAAACCAAACAAGCCTTTCTGTATATTCTGGATGAAATATTCAAATTAAAAAGATCTTAATCATAAGCTTAATAACCATGCACTCCTTTCTCATATGACATAGAACATATAACATGGATTCACACAAAAGCTGCAACATGATTCAAACTTTGTCTTAGGAAGTCCAATAAACGAATAAGATCACACCTTTGAAATTAAAAGGTACCCACTCATTTCAAAGTAGACTGGAGAGCTCATGCTTAGTAATTATTTTGTTACTTTGTTGGACTGTTTTTATAAAAAAAGGAGTTTACTGTGGTTTAATACTTTCAACTGGTGCTTGACTGACCCACTTATTAAAACCTGAAAATCTTTTCTAAACACTAAGGCCAGCAGAATTAAAGTTTTTTATTTTGTTTTGTTTTCTTTTTTCTTTGTATTAGTGTGACTATTGCAGATTAGCTAAGGTGAGGTAACTAATAGCTGCTGCAGTTTTCTATTTATTATTGCAAACACTATTTATCAATTAGTTTCGAATAGTTACACCCATCATCTGCCAGCAGTGAACAAAATCAATTAATATTTGGAAAGGAAAAAAAAGTGAATACAGATGACAATGAAAGCCAAAAAGACAATCCAGGAAATTAAATCCACCCCTCCTTTGAGAATTAATCACTTCAGTTTATAATACAGAATATGGGTATGGGAGTAGTAGAGAGCAGGATGATAAAACAAGTGCCAACAGTAAATAAGTTTTTCCTTAAATCAGTATAAATACTGAAGCTTTTAAAATGTTTGAAATGCTGATGCAGGCATCTTTTTTATCATTTCCAGGAATAGATATTAACTTACTAGATGAGGGACTTGCTTAATGCTTTTAATCTCTCACCCACAGCAAACAAACCAGTTTTGTTTACTTACTCAAGTGTTAAGCATATTTTAAAATGAAAACATATCTTGCAAATTTTGTGTATTTTGAGCCTATTTTCTGTCTTGTGTTTTTAGCCTTTTGGTACCCTTTCTTCTTAAAGCAGAGTTAGCACAAAAAAAGCATAATTTAATTGAGCAATAAAGATCCTAATATTTTCATGCATCTACGAAATTTAATATGCTCTGCAGTTCACTGAAATAAAATAATTTCAATAAGGTTTTGCTATTCCCCAATCATTGTTTAGTTATGCTTTTATTACCAGTGTGGTTCTCATGATGGGTAAAGAAATGACAGCACAGAAGCCTGAGTCCTCTACATATGTAGCAGCTAGGAAGAGTTCAAGTGGAAGCAATGCAAACTTATTCCACCAGTGCAGATCCACTTCACGTCTGATTTAAAGTGCCATCTCTTCTAAAGCAAGACGGCCAGTCAGGTTTCATGTTCACCCAATTTTTTTAACCTCGTGGACTTCCAACTCTGCCAAACTGTGTGTGATGATTCTATAATGTTCTTTCCAACATACCACCAACCAACACCTCAGTAGGATTTGAATAAGAGCTTCCAAACCTGCATATCAAGTACTGTCCTCAGGGAAAACAGTAGATGAGAAAATGGTCACGAAGGGATAATAAAGGCCTATACAAATAAACAAACACTGGTCTGACATTTAAATGTCTATCTGGCAAAATATAATTTAAATTTTAAACTTTGATTCAGACGTCTACATTAGTTGCAAGGCATAATCCTTTATATTTAATTTCAAATCCCTGCCATGGACTCTTTCAGCACAGTTTGTAATGCAACATTATGTCCCGAAGCAAAAACCAAAGCTGCCATGCAATATATGGCTCTTGTGCAAATTTTCCATGACCACTGCTAAGAATTATTTATGGTATTATTGCTATTGATACTATTACTACTACCATCAGCATAACATCCAGGTACAGATCAAGTGATTCATGCTGGACCAACACTGAATAAAAGTATAGTCTATGTACTATGGGTATTGAAATCTAATTTGAAGGAAAAAAGCCCAACCAAACAAACCCCAAAACACAATAAAAGAGCAACAACAAGGGAATAAAAAGTGTCAGAAAGACAAATTGACTAGCATGACAGCCAGTAATATTGTAGAGGAGTTGTATAAACTAGCTAAGAAGTGCTACAAGCTGTATTCACTTCAAGGACCTGTGCCAATACCATCTTCAATGCCATTTCTTTTGGCATTGGAGCTACAGCTGCTTCCTGCTCCTTTGCATTTCTGACTGCTCAGAAAATTAAATGGCACTTGCCATAACCTATTGCAACTTGTTAAGGATTCACCGCGTCAAATACTACCAAAATGAAAGCAAGAGTAATGTAAATCATATTGAATTTTTTTCTGCATGTGAAAAGGAATATATATTAATGAGACATCTCTACCAGGAATAGTGAGAAATCTCATACATTTATTTGTTAGAGATGAAAGTTCATGAAAGAACTGCAGTAAGAGTAATTACCACAAAGAGCTGAGCTCTAAAAACTCCCCAAACCAGCTCAGTGGAGAAATCTGACCAGAATCTTTGGCCCTTACTAGCAAAGAAATCAGCCCAGGGGCAAAAATTTGGTGACCATGCACAGAACAAACTCATGAGTTCCATAAGGATATAAACATCAACAAGAATAACCCACTCCCTCTTCTCAGTCTCCCAAGTGAGCTCCCTGCAACAGAGATTTTGTGGGTTTTGCCTTTCCATGGGGTTTCTAAGACATGACACTTTTGCTGGATGTGAATCAAATGACTATGGGACTCTCATTCTGTCTGAAGTCTTCTGCAGGTATCTATGGCATAATTCAATTACGAAATGTAAAGGAAATCCCTCAGAAAACCTTGATATATGATGAGCTCATCCCATGCCAAAAATGATGTTTTCATTGCACTCTGATTATTAACTCCTCTTCAGAAAGGACTTGCAATTTCTGTCTAGTCACTAATGCATGACATTGGAATTTTAACATTTAGGTGCACAGAAGAAAGATGATGCTTGCCATGTAACACAAGCGAACCTATTACCCTACATAATCTCCTCCCTTCTCATATTTTGATTCATCAGGTTACAAAAAAAAGAAGGCATTATTTTGATAAAATTTTCTTTTTTAAAATCCTTTCAAGCTCTTTGTTTCTGCACAATCAATTTACAAATACAGTAGGCAATATTTCAACTATCAAAATAAGAAAATAGCACTGAAAAAAAGAATGAAAAAAAAAATGAAAAAGAAAAAAAAATATCATTCTGCTCTCCTAAAATCTGCTTAGAAAGAAAGCTGCTCAAAACTCAAGAGAAACAACCATTTAAAAATAGATTCTATCTGCCAGCATCCATCATCCTTTCCCCTGTTTGTCAAGACTCTGTGGCCTTGAGCTCTACTTTAATTCATAATGGTAAATTAAGTTCATCCTTTATTTAATCTCAATTTAATAAATTACTGCTAAACGGTCCTTCCGGTAATTTATTAACATAAAATAATGGCTTTACAGGAGGTCACTCAAAGCCATTCTGAGCTGGAGAACAGCTAGTCCACAGTATTATAAGGGTTTCAATCAGTTAATATGTATCTACCTCTCCACAAATTTTGGGGTTTTGGTTAACATCTCTATAGTATGATATTTTTCTAGGAATACAGTTTTTGATGGTTTCATGAGAAAAATAAAATTCAGTAATAGATATTTAGTTTTATTAGAGTTCATGTTGATGAACAACTCTTATTCAACTGTTGTTCTGTAGAAATGTAGTATGAGATAAGAACTACCTAGAACTTCCCCTTTGGTCTCTTGGTGTCCTTCTTAAAATGGTCAGAACAAAAGCAGCATTAAACAGGTCTGTTAAAGAATTCTAGACCTAACTAAAATACTAACCTGTAGCTTAATATAAATCAGTCTCGAAAGGCAGGCTGGAAAACTGTATTTTAATGCCCTGGAAAAGAGGCTTTCTGTTAGCCCATTCAGCTGGTGTGAGGTCAGAGCTGTTCAGGTTAATCATGTGCAATACCATCTAAAAATTCTTCTGTTTTAGACTTTGGTTTGGATGCAGTTGTGGAATATTTGGAGCAAGCAAGAGTCAAACTGTCTTGATGTGCCTGTTCTTGCTCAAAGTCATGGCAAATGACAAATGAATAATGCTGATTAGTAAAAGCTTCTATAGAGATAGCAGAGATAGAGTCAAAGTGCATATTTTTTGAAGATAATTTGATTTTTTTGAAAGAACCTTAGTTCCCAATACCAATACCTTGGTAAAAGCAATGTGTCTAACCATGGACAATTAAGTCCCCTATCTCTAATGACATTAGCTGAGCCTTGTTAATGAACACTAAATTCACTTACAAAAAGTTAAATAAGATGCAAACTAAGAATTAAACATAAAGATAGCTGTAGTCTCCCAGATTTCAGCTAACCATATTAGATTTTTTTTGCTTCATCTTGAATATCTTGTTAAAGATAAAAAGTCTTGGCAGCTATTGTAACAAAAGAGTTTAAAGAGCTATACCCTCCAGCATCCCAAGACGAGATGAGAAGTTTAAACCACAAGAAACACCTTACAAGTGAAAGATGTCTCAGAACTCCCTCCTGCCCAAACATGAAGTTCTGTTTGGTCAACTGTCCAGTTTGAAATATTAGCTTGCAGAAGAAGTATTTACTCCTCCCTTCACCTTGATTCAGCTGGTCCACCACAAAAGCAACATAGGCAGAGCTTAGACATATCAGATGGTAAAAATCATGCTCCTTAAAAATCTTCCTCCCCACTTTGATGGGAAATGAAAAAAAAATTACATCAGAAGGAACGATAGGCCTTAACTGGAAATTTGGCCAGTTACCTTCATACTATACCTTCATATCTCAAGAAAAGGTATATCATGTGTTTTCTGGTTTGGTTTTTTAAATTTTTGCTTCAGCTAAAACTTCCATTAACCCCATAAAAAAGTTAGTCTTTCAAAACAGAAACTACATTTGAAAAGGTAATTGGGGGACATATCCTTAATAACAATAACAACTCAAAATTTGCTCTTTAGAGGAAGTTCTAGGTGTGCAGGCAGCAGAATTTAGATAAGGGTCAGATATTTAATTATAATAGTTATGCATTTTTAAAATCACAGATTCTCTTTGTTGTTAGAATTAACACAGAGAATGAACTAAGGCAGGGCTTTTGTGTTGCTCTGGACCTCTAATGTTATTAAGTCTATGAAATTTATTAGCAGAATAAATTTCAATTGATTGACCCTTTCAGTGTTAAATACATAGCAATGATCACTTCTAAGGCTAATAGTTCTGCCAGATTGTTCAAATCTGAGAATGCACCTTGAAGCTTTAACATCTTCTGTCACATGGTCAGAACTCAGAAAGAAGCAGCCTGTGGGCAGTCTGTGTCTTAGCATCCTCAACTACCTCTGGCAGTCAATGTTACAATATGCACCAGACAGACTGCACCGTGGTGATAATAAAAAGATTAAGTAGCTAAAAGGCAGACAGCAGCAAAAAAAAAACCAACAACAACAACAACAACAACAACAAAAATCAGAAAGGTTTCTCCTAAGTTATATGAGACGGCATCCTAACACCTATTAATCAGCTTTTCTGAAACGTATTTTACCTGGATAAAAGTATTTCACCTGGATATTCACAAAGTCAAATCTCCTTTCTGGGTATCCTATAATTATGCACTTCTAACTGCCTTAGTGTTCATAGGAGAGAACATTTTTTTCCTGTCAATTTAATACCTTCTCTGCTCTCTGTTTCCATCACCTCACCCTCCTCAACACCACAACAAATAATTTGAAGCGGCGTAAACTGAAAAGCAGTGGCACATGGTACTTTCTTCTCAATACAAGCGAAGTTTGTCATGTCTGAACCATAACAAGCTGGGAAGCAAAGCAGAGGGTAGAATCAAAGAGAGAATCTCTTTCCATGGCTACCTCTCTTTGAATACATCACAGCAGGACCAAAAGGAAACAACTTCTAACATTTAAAAATATGTCTGAAAGCCATACCCAACAACTATAACCATATTTATTACTGCTTAAGTTCTGTGAGCTTTCTTCCAATTACAGTTCACTCAGCTTCCTTTCAATACCAGTTCACTCCAGGTCACTCACTCAGTGAATGTGCATCCAAGAGCAGTGCAAATACAAAACACTTCTACTTTACATCAAATATTATCAGATTCTTCCTGATGTCCACACAAGGTTTTTCAGTTGCAGGTCTACACTAGATATAGGCAAATATTATTAAAATACTCCATAAATGTCTATTGTACTTTAACAATGAACATTTACTTGCAAGTTTTCCCAAAGACACAGAAGTTCAAATCAATATCTTCCAATGACTTTTATAAGCTGGGATAGTCCCTGTATCCACTCCACTCAATAAAATCTATTTACATTGAAAGGAAAGGAATAGTATAGAATTAAGCTTTTGCTTCTGTTTTGGTAGGAACTATATTCCGGTGGAAGTTGCTTTTTCTTCCAGTGAAGCCCGTGGTCTAATGCTCATCCTTTCTGACTGAGATATGAAGACCAGCAACATCAACAACTCCCTGTGCATGTTGCAGAACCACTTCCTGAATGCAAAGAAGTGGTTACTCCAGCTGATGGCAGCTGTGTTCTCACAGTACTGTGCATTTGTAGATCACGTAACCACATTGTGAATTACTAGAACAACCTATTCTGTAAGGAACATTGACAATCAGAGATTACACCCTTGCAAAACTGAAATATGTATTTTCAGCCCAGCCTTTTGCTGAAGGAAAAGAAAGAAAAATCAAGTTATTGGATGAAGGTAAATCATAAAATAGCTTAGTGTTGTGGGTGTGGTGAGAAAATTCCCAGCCAAACCCTGCACACCTGGTAAGTACTGAATAAACAAATGAAAGGAATTGTCTATATAGTTGAAGGAATTCCTCTGAAGTTACTTTTGCTACAACTATGGCAGGGGAAAAAAACCTATTCAGAAGTAAAGGAGACATATTATATTCCATGAGTTCAAATGAATGAGACCTGAACAAAAAAAAAAAATTGCCAGGAAATAGCAAATATAGCAGCAGGACAAAAGAGTGTACTTAGCAGACTGGGCAACAAAGCTTACAAAAACTTCTGGGTTCTAGTTGCAGCCATAAGGAAACCTTCAACAGCCCAAGGCCAGGTCAGCAGTGCTCTTTGAGCCACACAGAGCAGGTAAGGACTAACAAGCAAGCTCTCTCTTAGCACTATGGCTCTTATTGCTGCTGCTGCTGACCCTGGTCACGAACAAATTTCTTGATTCCTCTACACATCGGTTTCCCTCACAGGTAAAATGTGAAGAAAAGGACTAGTTTTCTTTGTCATAAAGTTTTGGATTTACAAAGCACTCTACAATGATGCGAAATACCATGCAGTTCACTTTCAAGGACTTCAAAGATCGAACTGATCTCGGTGAGAGAAAATAACTTCCTTAACACGTCTTGTTCCAAAAGTTTTTTTGTCATACACTGAGATAACAGGTAAGGTTTCACTTGCAAGACTTCGGAAATGCATAATTTTGTCAAAAGTAAAAAGACTGAAATGATGAAAGAAACTATTAAATATTGCAACTCAGTTACATTCAGGACACATCATGGATGAAACCAAAGCTGAGATTTTTGTAACTGTGTTTTTTGTCATTCTCAGGATGTCTTACATTAATATGGATCTATCTGGTAAGCAAACTAGTCAAATAAAATTTTTCAGTCATTGATTCTCTTCTAGTTTAGAAAATCAGGTATATTGAATACATGCATCCATACAGAACAAGCAGAATGTTTTAGCATGAGAAAATCTATTATGCTATTAACCATTATAGTTGGCGGGCAGGCAGGCAGAATTTGCAACCTAGCTTGCACATACATTGTAGCTGACATCAGCACAATATAGAGGGGGTTTTCTACTACCACTCCCAATCATTTATATAGATCACAGCACTAGGATTAGTCCTTAGTTTGATTTTTCAGGTTCAAATCCTTTTCTAAATCTTGTTGTTTCTGTAAGATAACATTTGTCTCTCAATTAATCTGACTTATAGCTCTACATGTTAAACTGGTAGAATAAAGTAATGAGAATATGTTCAAGAAATATTTTAAAAACTTGCTTCAACCCTCGTAGTTACATCTCAATTACTGTTCATCTTCCCGAGAAAACACCCTGTAATAAATATGCTAACATTTCTCTCAGGCAAAAAAATGATGGATGTGTCTCTCCAGGATGAAATTTGCAGCAGGGTTAGAGCACATCCTTGGCCAGAGCAAGGAAAGGACACAAAACTGAGCTGCTTCAACAATTGATACTGTGACCTTGTCCAATTCATGGTCAAAAAAATCTAAACTTCTTTTTTACCTAAGTAGGTCTGGAATTGTTAAATGGGAATAAGCAGGCTGGAGAGCCATTGATGTCTAAGCAGAGGCATCACATAGATCAGTGAAGCCTTAAGATGCCTACCTCTTATTTAGGCTCCTAAATAACCACTGACTTCAACAGACTGGTAGGAACCCCAGTATTTCTTTGATTCATGCCCAAGAACTGCAAAATGCTAGCCAAAATTCCAGTCAATAACAACACATCTCTCTTATTCTGAGACAGCAAACAAATTTGAGAAAGCTGTAATCACATGTCTTATTTTTAACTTAAAAAGAAATTTACTGTATCAAAATGCAGTGAACTTTAGTATATAATGCACAGGCACATTAAAATAGTTCCTAAATAGCTTCAATATAAAGTTAATGTTAACTGTCAACATCAATGTTAATTAATTGTAATGCTGTTAATACTGTTGCTATTGGTGCAATGAAGATGTGATACAAAAATTAACTGTATATATGCACCCGTATTCCAGTTTAAAAACTGCCAGACATTTTTGTTTCAGGAGCCCTAAATTATGCATGGAAAAAATGAGATTTTTGTGTAACATTTGACATCAGTTTACTTTGCTGTCATAGCTGTCAGTTTATAAAGTTTTGCTGTCTCTGTTGCTTTAATGATATGAGCTGGTAAAAAGGAACCCAGGAGATGTTGTGGAAGTCAGAGGAAGAGAAATGGAAAGGATAATTCTTAGGCACAGTGTCAAGCCTATACACTGACAAAAGAAATGCAGGAGTTTTCAAGGAAAGGAGAGATGACACCAGTTTCAAGTAATTATATTCTCTCTGCTCTTCGCCTTCTTCCCCCATGGTGTAACTTGTCCAGCCCTTAGTTAGAAATGAACTTGTTGCTATTCTTAACTCTTTAGTTTCAGAAAGTACAGTTCATAGTGCTTGTCTCTATCTTCATAGTTCTGACTGTCTTCATGGCAGGCAACACAGGCTGTTTATATGAAGTTACTCAAATTGAGCCTCTCAGGTGTTAATTTTTGAACCAGTCTCTTTCTGTCTCTTGATTCAGCTGAAATATATATATATATATATATATAATTATTTGTCTTGGACTGATCTTTCTTTAATGCTATTCTTTAAACTTAAGTCACTTAATGAAATACTTTAAGAAAAATTATTTTAATTTTTATTAGATTTCTTCTCTTATTAGGGCCAAGTAAAGAAGTTGGTGATTACTGCTTGCTGTCGCTGGTTTACCATTATGAGTATAATAATGATAAAAAAGTAACAAACAAAACCCACAAATTTACCTGTATATATATATTTAAACAAAAAATCCTGATAAATCTGTAAAAATAAAATAGAATAACAGAACCTGCATGCTAATGTGATATCTTCTTTGACAATGCTTTGTTGGCTGAAGGCATAAATAATGAGACAGATTCATCTTCACCTCCGTGAAGACTGTCTGAACACACTTTGCTGGGAAAAGATTAATCTCATTAAAAGCCGTAAGACATGAACCAAGTCTCAGACCACATAAAATGAGACCATGCCCAGTCAAACTGCTACCCACAAAGTGCTCCATGCTTCACCCCTCTCTGTCAGTGTTGGGGAAGGCCAAGGATTACAAGATAGTGGGAGACAGCCAGACCCTTTTTTCAGATCAGAACAGAGGTGTCCTGGCCAACATGGAAAATGTTACAATATGTAGTACCTAATCTGTATGCATAACAATAGCAACAGAGAACTTCAGTGTACAGTATTTTCAATGTGTCACATAGGACCCTAAGAGACAAAGCAACACCGTGGATTTTAATGCCAACATTACTTGATTTCTTCTACTAGAAATTTTGATAGTCTATGTTTTATCTAATGCTTTTGGCATCACAAAAAATGAAACCAGGTGTTACGCTCTCCAGAATAACAGGCAGCAAACAGATTACATAATTCTGACTAATTTTACTAAAAAACCCTCATTACATTTACATAACAAAGTGACTGACACACGAAGAGGGTAGCATAAATTTGCTGAGTCTATATGCCCAACTTTGACAAAATCCACTGAACTCATCAGCCCCAAAGCCAGTACTGTTAGAGTTCCAAGAACACTGTCTGCTACAAACAGCAACACTGAGGCATGTTGGTAAACAGCACGTTTCATTTTAGCATTAAACACCTATGTCTGTACAGAGAAGTCCTGGAACAGAACCTTCATTTTGGGTGGATTAGAGGACATTATTGCCCCCCAGACAGAAACTGTCTCCCAGATAGATATATCTTGTTAAGAGTTATACCAGTTTTTGTTTCAAATAATTACATAAATATAATTTGGCACATCACCTTAGTTTACCAGTTTGGAGATTACTTGTGTTTCCTGAATTCCCAGGTCCTTTTTCTGAATACCATGAATTTTCCCTCTCTTGGTTAGTTTACACACACATCCTACACTACTTTCTTCTACCTCTTCCCCTCTGACACACGTGATTTTAAAGAATACATTAAATCCGTATATTTTTGCACTACTAAAAATCTGTCACCTTCTGCTGTAAGAAGAATTACAGATAATTAAAACCAGTGGAGGTCTTTTGTAGATATTCTATATTTCTCTAGTTTCAGTGTAGCTAACTCATCCACCCAACAAATTCAGTCATCTCTCTACTGTAAAATTTGTTCTTTCAGTTGAGAATAATACTTAAATACAGTAAATTGGCATTGTTCATACCTCTATATTATTGTGAAGGAAAGGTGTTAAATTACGTTCTTGTCTGTGATTTCTAAAAGACCGCTGAGAATATTTCTATATTTAAAACTGGAGTTAAAAAACCCCCACACACCTGATGATTTAAAAGAATGAAAGGAAGAATCTAATAAAGCTAGAAGAATGACCAGATAGCAAGCAGGTTTATCTACATTTTTTTCCCTAACACAGCTATATCTACATTTAAAATATCTATATTTTCTGCCCATTAAGAGTAATGTTAAACAGTAACCCACTGTTCAGAGCCCTGCTGCTTGTCAGACTGCTAGCCACAAAATGCTCCATACTTCACCCTTCTCAGTCAGTGCTGGGGAAGGCCAAGGATTATAAGATAGTGGGAGACATCCAGACCCTTTTTTCAGATCAGAACAGAGGTGTCCTGGCCAACATGGAAAATGTTACAATCTTCAGCCTACTTCCAGTATGTACAACCTTGTATTTGGCATGCTGAATTTCATTTGCCTTCATGCTGCCTAATCCTCCATCTGCATTAGAAGTCAGCATGAGTGCCATGAGATTTTCTCTGGCCTGAATTTTTTAACTTCATTTGAAAATTTAAATAACCAATATTCAGAGTATTTGAATATCCGCAGTGCCTCATAATTTTAGTCATGGAGTAGACGTTCTCTATTTGTGAAGACCAATTCTACAATATCTGATATCATGCTGTAGTCAGGAAAAAAAAAAATTATGGAATAAGTTAATGTGAAGAGAAATGTCATGCACAGAGAATGCAAAGTAATTTTTCCAGTCTACTTAGCCTGAATAAGATGGACTATGATATGTTTTGCATAATGCAGTCCAGGAAAGCAGACTGGGGAAGCAACAAATATTTATTTGTTCATTAGATTTTTGCTTGTTTTAATTTAGTCTAAAAAACACTATTGAAGAAAAGGAAGTTAAGAGCTTACAAATATGGGTAGAGGAACTGCAGGGAGGCGAGAAACAGTGTTCTCCATAAGCACAGTCAATAGAAGACAATGAGAATGAATCATAGCCAAAGAGATCCAGTCCATCTGTTCCTGAAGCCTGCAAAGGACAGGTGAACACCGGAGAAAAGATGAAGCCCATGTTGCTAGAATTTTTTTGAGAACAAATCTTTTAGGCATGGCATGGCACAAGTGACTCGCCTTTGGGAACTTTGGTGGACAGAGACCTCTAAAAGTTCTTTCAGACTATAGTTTCCAACTTTGCATGTAAGGCTGTGAATTCTTTAGAGGTTTCATACTCATCATCTTTTTACAGTTTTACCCCTCAGACACCTGACAAGGCATGCCAGTCTGTTAGAGGTGCATCAGCAAAGCAGCTGCAACAATTGATGTGTTAATTCTCCAAGAGAGAAGGGAGGTAGTGAATGGACATGGATGGATTGCTGTTATTAAAATTTCTTTAGAAAGGCAATGCTAAAAGAGGGTTACCACAATGAGGGCGTGTTTGAATAGTCACTAGGAGGTAGTAGGTTTTCACAAACCCCCATATGGGGAGAAAATGCTGCTGTTGTACCAAATTTTTATTCTCACAGTAACAATATGTATTTTAAGAGGGAATAGGAAGTCATGTTCATCTTCAAAAACATTTATATTCCTATTTATTTATGTATGTAAGAGACATCAGTCATCACTTTAGCTGGGCAGACACTAGGCAAACCTTTCTATATATTCCTGTTTCCTAGCTGAAAATTGTGCTACTATATATTTCCAACAAAAAACAGGCCACACAAAAGGATATCCCAAATACAGTGCCTAATAGGTGTTGTTCTCCTACCCATGGCCTTACTGGGTATGTAAACTCTTAATGAAAAGAAGATTTTGTTCCTAACATTCACATAACTCACAGATTTAGCCACCCAACATAAACATTACCATTTGACACAAATACTTCAGTCTGGGGTACTGGTGTAATTGAAGTTGGTAGAGATGCAAATATTGTGGAAAATCTATCTGTACCCTAATTAACAAGATCTGAACCAGGAATGGCAGTTGCTTCTTTTCAATCATTAAATACTTCACCAAATAATACTACAGCATAAAATTATATTCAGATATATCATTATTCTGCTTAGCCCAGAAGCATTTGCACTATAATAAAAGAAATCACTGTAAAGGTCATGAAACATCAACTTTGGCTACTTTGCAAATAGTAAATCTCATTAAAAGGCAGATGAACTGGTAGAAAAGACTACCTGATACGGCTGAAAATCCCTTTAACTCTTCTACTTTCCCTCATCTCTTACACTGCTCATCCCTGCTTTCTTTTCCTACCTGTCTTGAACTGTTTTACGAAAGAATGCAGAAGTAAAATCCAAGTCTGGGATTTTGTAATAAGTGGGAAGCCAATTAGTATCTAACTGCTTTCAGTTCTGATGAAGTATCTTCCTTGAGCTGGCTACATTGGCAATTGAATTTGCAAGTTTCTAAAAGTTTAAAAAGTAGTTTTAAATTACTTAACATGCTTGGCAGAGTTTAACTATGTATCCTGATGTTTCCATTGCAGCTCAGGCCCACACGGAGACATTAGGGAGTCATACAATTCACACTTACAAAGGAACTAGAGGAAAAAAGTAGTGTGGGTGGATTTTAAAAACGCCTAGATAGTTTTCAAATAAGAAAATGGTTTTGTTCTTTCTGCTAAGAAAAGAACAATGGAATTAGAACTTTAAATTTAATTCTTAAATAAAGTGTTTCTACCCCTTATTTCCCCTGCCAATACTCTGGAAAATAATATCTGCGTTGCAAAGGCTAATATGAGCAGGTTTTGGACATCCTTTATCTACCCCTAGAACATCAGGTTTTCCTAAAGTTAGTACACCAAATTAGAAGATCTGACATTTTTACCGCTTTTCATTTCTATAATCATGATCACCTCTTTGTGTCCATTACATTATGCAAAGCATTATAAATGAGAGACAGCACATTTCTGCTTTTGTCCTGTCCTTTTGTTTTTACAATCAGTCTCTAATTATAAATGAAGTTACAGTTTGAACTTGTACGAGACCTCAGTTTCAATAAACTTACAAATAAATATATTTCTAGCTCCACAAGCAGAACACTTTTTAAAGAGCCTTTATATTAAAAATTAGAAGACTGTCAGAATGACAGTAGGCTATTGTTGCACCATTTTCCGTTCTCATTATAATTACCATCATAGGTACAGATTCAAACTACTGCATTATTCTCTCTTGTTGCAACCCATGGCACAAGAACAACCTATCAGAATTTTAATGCTTCATATATTCTATAAGTTAAGTACAGTCCTGTATGGCTTTGACCTTTTCAATATTCCATAATTTGACTGACTGGCTACTCTAATTTTTCCCCTGTTTACAGTCTCAGAAACCTGCGGGGAAGAAGCAAAATGTCCAGCCAATCAAAATACTGAACACTGAAAAGATCAAAGTAGTAAAACATACTACAGTCTCTCACAGAATATATTAGACATTAAAATTTTCATATCACTCTATAAAAAGACAACATTTTCCCCTGAAACTCTAGATACTATTAAAGTGGATCACTAGTGCAGCAAAGGTGGTATCACTAAACCAAACAACACAATTTATACTACTCATACATTCTTGGTTTAGGTTGTTACACATTTCCTTAAATAATGAGCTCTTTCCTAGCAGTGAATTTAAATCACATTTAACTATAGTTTAATAACTTTAATACAAACTCATGACTTTCCAGAATGTCTCCTAGTTCTGGAAACTGCAGGGTTAGATGCTTCTAAACAACAATAAACATTTCTGACTTAGCCCTATATGGAAGTTTTTATTTTCTTTGTGACACTGGGTAAGTCTAGTAACATAAGGGCAATTTTACATTATTTTTGTTTACATGACTCATTTGCACTCCTCCAAAAGTGAGCAAAGAGCAGTAGGTGCAGGTGACACAAAAAAAATCGATTGCTTTGCCAATACAACTAGAAACAAACAAAACCAAGGCATCTTACAGTGTCAAAATGTTAATGGTATACAGGGAACACAACAGATTAAAAATCAAATGTAAAAAACATTGACATGATATAATCTGAGTCCTTTATGGATTCATTTCCATGTAATCATGGCACCTTAATTGGGTAATGGAACTATAATGTATTATCCTGTTATCACAATGCATATTTCTTTATGTACTTGCTAATAAAACAGATGCAAACCAGATGAAGAGCATTAATACGATTTGATTTGTAATTCTTTCCTTGAAAGTGCCCAAAGAACAGATACTCTCATTATTGACATTCTTATCAAACAGGCTGTCCTATTTGATACCTTTTGAACACAAGTTGCTAATGTGTGTCTGTAACAAGTTTCCAAACCAACACACAGTTAATTAAAAAAATTATCCCTATAATCCAGATTTATCAGAATCTCAGCCTCCTCTTTAGCAGCAGGCCACTGTTGTTAACAAAGAGGTTCAAATATCACACGTAAACTGCTCATCCTGCCTGCAAGTCTGCATTTGGTGGTATGATCAGACAGCAGCTGCAGTCGCCAAGGAAACAGAAAGAAGTTATTTCAATATCAACCTTCACACTGGAACAACAAATATGTCGTATAAGACAATAAGAAGTTACAATATTTGCAAATAGGATAATATTTAGTGTTATAAAATTTATAATTGAATAATTCTAGTTGGCAAAAAACCAGAAAAGGGTGTCATCTAATTTACTGCACTGTGCTGGTGAGCGATGTTTACAGGCAATGGTGCAGAGCAGCAAGCATGAATCTTCCTCACCTACTCGTCACTTGGTGATATGACCTCATGCTGTGTGCTCTGCTGTTCTTTCTCCCTTCCTATTGCATTACAGTTATCATGTACCCCATTCTGTTATTATTTTATATGTCTCATGACTGCTTCTTTCATTGTCTCACTGAAATGGTTTAACAGAATGACAAGTCTTACATTCCTAAGAAAAACACTATCCTGAAAGTTTTCCTACATGTGAATTGGAAAGAAATATCTATAACAAGATGTTCACTAGGACTCCACTGAGTATGACTAGTAATTTGATGGGGATCAAGGAGAAATGACCCAAGTGTTTGTATATTACTCTCTACAATGACCTTAGGGGAGGTTGTAGTGAGGTGGGGGTTGGCAACAGGACAAGAGGAAATGGCCTCAATTTGTGCCAGTGGATGTCTAGATTGGATATTAGAAAAACTTTTTTCACCGAAAGGGTTGTCAGGCATTGGAACAGGCTGCTCTGGGAAGGGGTTAAGTCACCACCCCTGGAGATATTTAAAATAAGTGTAGATGTGGCATTTAGAGACATGGTTTAGTGGTGGACTTCACAACATGGGGTTAACAGTTGGACTCAGTGATCTTAGAAGTTTTTTCCAGCCTAAAATATTCGATGATTATCAACACAGAGTCCAGGCAAGTAGATACAAAGTTCTGAAATTTGTGTAGGATGTGATGATAGAGGTAACTGCCTGGCAGGAAAAAAAAAATTAAGTCAATGATTATTTTATAAGGTGGATATGACTAAACTTAGATTGGAAACTGGATGATAGTTTTTAACAATCAGAGGAATATGTTTCTGCAAAAAGATCCAAACAGTAGCAAATGAAGAAAAATACCTCTACCTTGAAAAACAAAGGGAAAGTAGAATGTCAAGTGGTTTTAGTGCTAATAATTTTTCTGCATCACTTTTTACAGCTTTGGTGAATAGGATAATTACTTCTACTCCTGACATCACAAAAGTAGGATAATTACATTTATTTTGTAGGTATACTTGGTAAAATTTAAGGAGCTATAGATATAGAGAGATTTCTCTTTGAGTTATGCAATGTAAAATTAAGCTTGTGATATTGCGTGAGACAATCCCTTTCCAAAGCAGTTGTTAAGAGAAATATGGACTGGAAAAGAGAATATTTCCCATTTGAAAGCATCTGTAATTGCTCAACAGACAATAAAGGACATAATTTCTTCTGTCTCAGATGCTGATCAGAAGGAAGTCTACATCGACCACTGACAGTCTGCTTGGCAACATATGTCTAAAAACCTTGGGAACATCCTCCAAAATACCACCAGAACATTTATGCTACCATTTATAAAAATGCTAACAGGAAATTTAGAGTTGCTAAACTATAAGCACTGTACTTCATGGAACAGCTGAAGTATGAAGATGCCAAATCTCGAGCATTACTATCTGGCAGGTAGCCTAGCAGAAATCAATTCAGTTCTAAAGGAAAAATCTCCTCTACACTCAGTGGAGATACAAGGAGAGATGGCAAGTAGAAATGAGGTTCGGTTCCAAGTAGAGCTGTTACTGCAATCAAAAAATATCTGTTTGTCACTATGGTATAAAGTTAGTTGCTTGCTGACTTGATGATAATGTACAAGACATTGGTAAGAGGGACCCTTTAATCAGTTCCATAACTAAAAGTATCCCTTGTAGTTGGGTGGATGGAAACATGATGAGTTCTCCAACTGATCCTGTCTATCATCCAATACCCTGAGCTGTCCTCACAGCCACAAGCTTACAATTTGCTCGTCTTACTATTTAATTGAACGCGAAGGAAGGTGTCATCAAACATGTTTTGATTTAATATGTTAATAACTTTACACATGGAAGATTAGTTTTTTAAATCTTTGGCTGATGGTGAAAGATTCATTTCTCCAGAGTCCAGTTCAAAGCATAAGCCTAGTTTTGGTGCTCAGTGTCGTTTGCTGGAGAACTTGCTATCCTTAATTACATTGGAAAATAAAGGCAGCTGGCTCCACAAAGCCAGGACTATCCTTTGAAGGTATCCACTATATTGCTGTGGAAGAATATTTTCACAAATGAAGACTAGGAAAAAAAAATGCTACAGATGGAGGAAGAAAATTACTTTTAAAAATTATTATTATTATAACTATTATTATTACTACTACATAATGCACTGAAAAGCATGAATATTAACTTCCTGAAATAGTCTGATTTGTGAGAGTACATGCAAAACCTCCAAAAAACCCCCAAAACACATACCTTTTGCCTGACTTACCCTCAGATTTTATAAATATCAGCTCACTAAAAAAAAAAATCTTCAGATGCGGAAAATACTAAGGAAGAGGGGTGGGGTGGGTGGAACTTATAAGAACCTTCTCTTGTATCATCTGCTTTTACAAAAGGCTTTTGCTAAGTTTTATTATCCATCCCCTTTCCCTTTTGGAACTGAAGCCTTCGTGAGATCTGAAAATATTCTGAAACATTTTTCTTAAGAGAAAGGGTATTTTCATGATGCTTTACTCCTACAAAGCTGGAGAATTAATGGCTCTCTCTCTAAAGCCTCTTGTAGAGAGATTTCCAGTGCCATTTAGTAAACTCAAGAGAATAAATACCTAGATCTTTGTTTTCAAACTAGCTAAGCAGCTTTTAAAGTTTACTGAATGTACATTGATGCCACCGGGAGCAGGTAGCATTAAATAATCTTAGTGGATTAGCTGACCTGGATCTTACTGTGAAATACGAGTAAGAAAAGTGTTCACAAGGGTAAGTTTAGGCTCCAAAGGGAGTTTTCTGGTGTTTCTTCTCCAGTCAGTGAATGGAGACACAAGGTCCTTCTAATCAGGAGCCCTGCTACAGAACTCCACATCTCCCTGAATGTTCAGGATAACAACTGCTCTGTTGCTGGTCGTCTCCTCTGTTCTTACCATCCCTTCAGCAATATGCAGATGCAAGACAAATACAAGACAAGAATTAAGAAATAAAAAATCTTATTTCAGAGTATAAATATCAGAATGAATGATATGTGTATCACTAACAATAAATTCCAAACATTTATCTACATTGTGTCTTTTCCACGTTATTCCAGTGAGGATTCAATGATATCTATGAGCTTTTCAGATGCTCCATGAAATGGCATATGAAAATGAAGCTGTATTTGAAAACAAGACCACAACTGAGCACAAGTGAGCGAAGAATTCAAGGACACAACAAGTGGGTGGATGCACGCAAAGGAATAGCATATGTCAGCACTACCAATTAACAAGTATCAAGCGTGTAGCTGGCAGTTTAATTACTTGCTGAAATAACTCTATTTTTGTTCTTCTTTTTGCCTGATTTCCACGAATATTTTTTTTCTATGACACACTACTATTTCTCCCAAAACTTTTTCTCTCACCACCCATACCCTAGGATGATGATTTCCCCCACTTATGGGGAAGGAGAAGAGAGGAAATAGTGGAACTTGAAAAAAATCCTGGAAATATAGACTTGTAATATCATAAAAGCATGAGGGGTATTACAAATTCTGATATATTGAGACATTCACTGGTGTTCTGATACAGATTTGGCATAGACGTTTTTGTATGATGGAAGCCTATTACAGAGACATCTCAGAGATAAATTGCTTAACTGGCTTCCACATTCTGCCTCTCCAAACTTTGTTTGCCATTTCTAGTGAATTCCCATGTATTTCCTATTCTATTTGCTTCATAAAAGTCCTGTTTTAAACATGGTTAATTTGTCTCCTGATAATGAGCATACAGTCATATGATACCAAGCTGTTCAAAATCTCTCTGTAGGAAGTAAGCATACTCAGCATGAATTTGATCTCAGACCTCCTCTGCTCTTTCCCTTTTGTCTGATGTAGCAGATGCAGAAAAAGAACATAGGTTCAAGAAAACAAATTAAATTTCAACTGCCGGGCATTATCTTTGACAATATTATTTGTCAGAACCCTGGAATATAAACCATGCTTTCTCGATAATGATGGTATTACTAGTTGCTGAAAGAGACTGCAGAAGACACAAGAGGGAGTAACTGTAGAGAAATCAACTGAACAGGGACAAGAAAAGCATTTCACAACTATTCCTGAAAAGCTATACAGACCAAATCTTCTCATTAATTAATTCATCATTATTCATTAAATATGTTGAGTATTCTATGAGTAAGTCTGAGTATTATTACAGGGATTTACTTATATCTCAATATAACAATCATCATTCATTGTGTTCTCAAATTAAATCTGCACATACACAGTTCCTTTTTTAACTGTTATTCTAAAACAAACAAACAATGAAAAATCAAGCTGATTCTATACATGATGAATGCAAATTGAAAGATTTATATAGTAGCTTTGGTTTGGCTTTTATGCTGTCAAAGACAGACATAAATTCAGAGTGGATGCAGAACAAAATTCTGCGTAGGTGGGCATATGCAGGAAAATGTCATAGTCACATTGACTGTATCACCAAGGAGTAGTTATAGGTACAAGTAGGATGTCATTACTGAATTTCATGGTAAAACATTTGGTAACTTCCAAGAGGAACAGAATTAAGCATAGGATGAATTATTTTAATCAGTTTTACACTTTTCACCCATGCTGTCTATGCTTGTAGGTATCACATTCCTTCCTACATTTCCTCTCCCACATTTTGTCTCCTTTTCACTCTCTCCCCTTTTGCCCTGTTAGATACAGTCTGTCTCTTGGGTGAAAGATGAAGGAATGAGATCACAGTGACATACAAATACTCTCATGTTCATGTGCTGGGAGGAGAATGCAAACCATTTGGCATCTGTTGACTCCATCTTCCAAGGAACCAACAGAACTGCTGTCCAAGAAGTGAAACACAGCCCTCTATTTTCTGTTTAATTCTAACTACTAAAACTTGTGATATCTTAGAGAAGGCCAGAAAACAATAGAAACAATAGATCTCCTTCCCCCTTCCATTTCCAAGTTATATAAAATGCCAGTGTGTGTTACAATAGAGGTCGATCTCTATGAACCTACCACGAAACTCAAAGTGCTGGATAAATGCATGGCTGTAGCAGCCAGTCAATATCTAGCTGTTCCAATACCTGACAGAGAAGACCCTCTCTGATCCAAGACAAGGTAATACTGTGATTAGTACTGTGAACACGCTTCAGAATGTACCCATGTTACAAAGGCAAACACAAATTCAAAATCTTGGCTATCGTCAGACTTGAATGCAGAGGTGAGATGTGTTATCCCTCTGAGTCAACTCCATCTTGGAGAAACAAAAAGACATCATAGCTTAATAAACATGTTTAGGTTTACAATAAACTGGAATACTATGATTTGCAGAACTAGCAGGGACAAGTATTACAAGGCATATATAAAAGACAATACTTCCTTTCCTGATGGAAATAAAAAAACCCAAACTACTGCAAACAATTTTTTTATCACCATATGTTATCAATAGACGGGAAATTTTAGCAGCTTTGGAAAGCAAAGAAACATCAAGAGCAGTAGGGGAAAAGCCTTGATGCCCCTTGGAAACTAAAGAATAAAACTGGAAGTAAATAAAGAGGATCAAATAGCAAAAATGTAACATTTG
>VWZT01006827.1:441972-490963 GCA_013397055.1 Pachycephala philippinensis
CCCCCCCCCGCACTCCCTTATAATGTGCAATGAATATTATGCTCATCATCTAAACTCCATGGAAGTCAGTCAGAATATTTCTACTGATTTTAGTGGAGTTCAGAACAGTTCAATTCCTGTGCCATGCAGGTTTATGTGCACAGAGTCAGGGTAATGTACTGCAAAATCACGACACAATTTACACAGCTAAAAAGACAATGGAAAAAACAGTGACCTCACTGCTGAGAAGACAATAGGAGTAAAGAGCCGTACCTGACTCGTTATTTGCTGCAGACAGAAGGATTGGTACACACAGTGAGGGGCTGTGCTGTAAACACACACTGTACATACAACACAGTAATTTTTCCATATAAAAAGTTATACGCCAAACCCACAGGAACAATTTCTCTTTCCTCTATTGATCAGGAAATGGTATAGTTACCTATATGTATCTACTGCTCTGTTTGAGGAAATGATCAAAGCCAAAATTAATTTGTGCTTGCTTATTCATCAAAGAATTCCATAAATAGTAATGAAATGTAGCACTACCAAAAATAATGGAAAGCCATCAGAGAGAAGGAACTGACCACAAGTCAGTAACAGATTTCCTGCATTCAGGAAAAAAAAAAATCTTACTGTCTAGAAGCCCAGAGAAACGTGCTACAGCTATAATTCATGCTGAAAGGGGATGCATGGGAAGAAAATTGATTAAACACCAGGAGCCCTTAAACAACTCACAATTCACAGTAAACCTGGAGAATCAATGCACAATTCAGAAATCAGCATATAGAAATCAATGTAAAAATTGATATTCACTAATTCAGATATCAAAGCGGAGAAACATTCCAGTTCTTTGTTATGATTTAGTAGATGTCTTTGGCTTCTTCATCTACAAATTAAATCAGTGGATAATCTGAAAACATAAAAACCTAAAGCTAACTTAAATACCTGATTCCTAACACTTAGGCTTTGCAATTTGCCAGACAGACAGTAAATTTTCAGCTGTGTTAAATGATAGGAATATTAGGCTTCAAATATGAACAACACTCAGGCTTTAGCAATTTGCAATTAATGCTTTTCTTTTTAATTCAGATCACTAAATACAGGAACTTATTTTTGAAATTTGTTGTATTATCTTGTTGAAAAATACCACACTTTCTGAATGTTCTAAATAGGCATACCACCATTTCTAACAATATCTCAACCTACTCTCACCACAGTCTGATGCAGGCATTATGCCACATTCCGGCCATGTACATTACAAAATTTATATTCCTACTCTGTCACATAGCACCTACTGAAAGCATCATAACACTCTGTTAATGATTCAACAAATAAAACGACAAATATAGGTTCTGAATATGAACAGCTTGAGTCTGTCCCCATGGACATAGCTTTATATGTCACGTATTTTTTTACTCACCTATGATTCAGCCTCTTTTTCATCCACAGATTAGGAATATATTTGTATTCTTTTTTTTATATCTTTGTGTGCTACTAAAAGAAATTCGTATACCTTGTTTCATTCCTTTTTATCGATTGTCTATCATGCATACACATTTGGGTGCTGGCTAGCAATGAAACAAGAGTCAGGATAGTACTTATAGATTTAGTGACACAGTTTATAGGTGGAAAAATAGGATGAGAATTTACATTGCAGTGGTGGATGACCTCAACTATAGACATTCTTTCTAGTGGTTTTACTATTTGAAGCTTTTGACTGTTTAATTTAAGGCTTTGCAGGCTGCTTGGATGAACCTTAACATTCCAGCAATACACTGCAAACAGGATCAAGCCTAAAGCTGAAAGACCTGCAGCTCATTTTCGAGAATCAACTCAAGCAAAGATACCCTTAGGATCAGTATTAGAAGTCAACCACAGGTCAACCAGGTATTAGAAATACAGCTACAGGAAAATGGAAGACAAATCTCCGTTATTCAGCAGATTTCCTGTGCTGAAAACACAAATATGTTTTATGCTGCATCAGCCTCCATATCTACTGAAAAGGAGTAAAATGTGGGAAATAGATCTTTCTGCTTATAGAAAGTTTTTTTTTTCACTAATTTTGCTCCAACTCCTTTCCCAGATAACTTAACAGTAAAATTCCTACTTACCATTATAGAACGATCAAAAATTTGATACATGAAACTTTTCAATTTTTTGTTGAAAATTACATCTAAATAAATTCAACACAAAAACTGCTAGAAAAACAGTGAGTTTATGAACCAGTTTCATAAATATGAGAAAATGTAATACACTCAAGCCAATGTGTGATTCTGCAGAGAAAGAAATAATTGACCAAGCTGACTTCCAAGTTGCGATGACAGAGAAAAACAGCAAGAAAAAAGCAGAGATCAACCAACTGTCTTCGGATGTTCAAAAGATTTGGAAGGCTACTATAATATGAATCCAAAGCTATAACTTCTTGTATGCAAATAATTTGATTTCTTTGCAATATATTATTCCAGGGATTCCCTTTAATATTTTGTAGTACAGCAATAATATTTCATAGTTTCCAGTAATTTACACCCACAGCGTTCCAGAAACCACTATCATTGGAAACCTGCAAGATCAGACACTAAAATTTTCCTACATTTTTTCCCCTTTGGCATTTACTTTCTCTCAGCTACTGACTGAATTAAACGAAAATCTGAAAAAAAATATGCAAAGCTGGCTTTTTGGTCACATAACCACTTTTCTTAGCAATCTAAGCTGCAACTGTGCAGAATAAAACGGACTTCCTAGCCCCTCAAAACACCTGTATTTTATAACTAATAGTGAAAAACCATATCCTTTTCCTGAGCAGGAGGCCATACCTGACATACAGAGAACCTTCATTTAGATGGTTAACAAATGAGTTAGAAGCAACCATACAACTTGAAGATCTACACTAGACATCAGAGCACTCTGGGAATGAGAATCTTTTACTGTTCCCTAAACTTACAGTAACAGAGACTCTGAGACAATTGACTGGCTGGGCTGTTCTGTCTTCAAAACCATTTATCAAGGTAAACTTGTACAAAGGCAATTTTAGGGTTTTATCCTGTATGTGCCACCCTTCACTTCGAGGCTGATTACTCTTAGAATTGCTCCAGATGCAGTACCTAATGAATACTCCTATTTTGGCCATAAGGGGACTACAAGGCCCCAAAATTCAGAGAAAACTTGCCTTCATACTGCAGGGGAAGAAAAACCTGCTACTTTCCAAGTATAGGCAGAAAAAATAGATTAATTGGAAGAGACTCAAAGAAATAAGAATACTTAAGTGGGAATGCATGAAAGGACCTTTATCTCTTCAAGTACTGCCCATATCAGATGTCTCAAAATGATCACAGGGAATGTGAGAGGAAAAAAGCAATGGAACTAAGGTGTTTCCACTGCCATTAGTAATGTGGAAACAAAAGCCTAGGCCTCATTGCCTGAAAACTAGTTTTGAAGGCATATGAACCAATATGAATTCCTCTTCTCTCTACCAAGTATTTTCTGCTTATAAACAGTAGTTTACTCTGCTTCTGGTGCCTACTTTTCAAGAACAGTGGTTGTCTTCTCTGCTTCTGCCTCAACAGGGGAGGGGAGAGAGCACATCTGGGGGTCGGATGAAAAGGAAGACTGTATTTTCACAAAAATTGTGATGGATAAAGAAACAGCCTCTCACAAAGCAGGGCATTTTCCTCAGTTATCCTGTTTGCTGCATCTGTACAATAATGTCAGATTACCAACAGAACAGCATGCAATGTAAGGAGTTCATAGGAGACACCACAGCTTCAGTTCAGCATGAGAGAAAAGCCAAAATAGTATAAATGCACGTGTATTTTCATATAGATCAGTGGGCTTAGCTCCCTGCTTAGTTTTCACTGAATCACTGGCTGTAGAGTTATAACTAATGAATCCATAATGCTGCAAAGGGGTAATTAAACTTCAGCATGACAAATGTTTATGTGTTTCTGTATGTTCCATAACATCTGCAAGTACTGGCTTCACTCATTAAAAGAAAAACAGACCCTAATTTCTAGAAAATGAAAGTTGCAAAAGCTAAATCATCACTCATAACACTAATAAGTGGAGAAAGGTATTTAAAAATAAAGGTAATTATTGCAGGGATTTCTGAGTCACCCTGTGATGGCATTCATCTACCTGAAAAGTAATATAATTTGTGACACCAGCTACACAACTGCAAGAGATAAGCTACTTTAAGAAGTGTCTATCCTGATTTAATACTGGTTGATGAATCCCAGAAAAATAAAATATTCTACTCTTTAAATATTTATCATATTGTTTAAATATTAAACATTAAACTTTTCATCTTGACTGCCAAATCAGTATTACACAGGTTGGAAATTTGTTTACAGTCTCTTACAATAGGAGCACTACCTGTCAGTGTCAGATGATAGCATTTTCAAGCCTCTGGCTGGTGACAGCTTTCTTGCTGTAACATGACAAGTGTAATTAAAACTGTTTTCAGATACATTTGCATTTTGTTCCTGCTGAAAAGTGTTCTTGCTGAAAATCTTCAGACTGACCAGCAAAAATACTGACTTTTCCTATAACTTCGGCTTAGGATTTGCAGACTAAAGTGAAGAATCAGGGTTGAAAGACCTTCAAAATAATGTTACTATTTCGCGAAAGACCAAGGCAGAAAAGGCAGTGAACTTATGCCAGAGTAAAATAAGGATGAGAAAAAGTTCTTTTCCTCTGACTGTGATCAGTATTTTTCACAAATATTGGGAAACTCTGGAGAAATACTTCAAAATAACATTTCTTAAATGGCAAACATGAAGATGGGGGAAAAAAAGGTAAAATCAAGTAATTAAGCATGACTATTACACAAGGTAATGAAAAAAGCAAACCCCATCTTACCAGCAGATTGCAATAAATTTCATGCTTCTGAAGATACCAGAATTAACCTGAACCACACCTCTAGTGCTAAATAAGCAAATTATTATGAAATTTCATCTCTGCATTGAAGCTCTACTGCCAAAAGCTACATATCTACACATTTGTAAAAGATGCAGATATTCTATTCTGAATCAGAAATACACAGCTCAGTTTGTTGTAATGCATGATGATTTAGGAAACTTGATACTACAGAGTCACTATCACCAGGCAAGTAAGGCAGAAGTTATGCTGCTGAGGGATGATACATTAGCCATCACCTGCAAAAGGTACATTTGAAGCTGTCATGACTGCAGGTAGAAAAAGGAAGGTATTTTCAGTTGATAGTTCAGTGGAATTAACATGTGAAAGAGCTGAAAAAAAGCGGATCTCTATCCAAACTTCCCAAGTAATTCTAATCAAAACCTTTCCCAGAGCTTTTCATTAGCAAATCACTTCAGCCAAACACAAACCCACAGATTATGTATCTAGAGAAAAATGACAGATCCTCCACTCTTCTCTCAAACACAAATATGCAGAAACCTATTTCCAGTGTTTCTGCAAGAGAAACAGATCCTGTTCAATCAACATAAATGATTGGTTATATTTTCATATCCAGCAATGCATTAAATTCTTGTCCTCAGAAATTTTCAGTATTATAAGACTTTATGTGATATTTATAATTTAAACACTGACCAGTTTTGATTTTAAATATGCATAGATATCATAAACATGTAACTCATTCTCTGAAAAACATTATTTTCTACATAAAATTGCTCATTTAATGATTCTACCCACAGATTTTTAATTATTATTTTTATTAATTTCTATTTTATTGAGTTAGAAAAGTTTTTTAGCCAGTTTTGCTTTTAAGACATTGGTTGCCTTGTTTTGTAAATTCCTAATCTACCTGTAATTAAGATAGCCCATAGCTGAGAGAAAGTCTTTAAATGTATATGAATCTCTGAGAATCAGTACTTAGGCCTACTTCTACCCCTTTTTCTTACAATATACGCAACTTGGGACTTACTACAGAAAGATAGGGACAAAATGGACCGAGCCAGGTTAGACAAGTTGTCCAAAGGAGTTTGGAGTTAATGAAGGCCCAACACTTTATCTCTTATGAAATGCAAATAGCTACATATTTCTTAATTCTTTCCTGAACCACTGATGGTGGCTCTTGGAGAGCCTGGCATTCACAGCAGGTGGACTTTATGTCCACACCACTCTAATTACCCTGTGTTATGTATGTTATATATATGGTGTAGTCATGGAGTTTTCAGGCTTTATAGATGATTTCTAAACCTAACGTTAATTATTTCAGGGGAAAATAATAAAGTATACTGCAAGTATATCACAGAATATGCTTCCAGTTTCTCTTATATTCAGCATCTTCTGTTGCATTTTTAATCCAAGAGATAAAACAGAAATCTGCACATTCATTTCCCGTGTCTTCACAAATTTTATTAGTAAATCAAGAAGAAGCAACAGGTGAGAAGTCTCAAATACTGAACAAGGTAATTTTTCACCCTGCTTTTCCAAGGAGATGCAGTTCTTGTTACATTCCCTGTTCTACGACAGGGAAGTGAGAATGTGAAGGCATTCAAGAGAGAAGGTCTGACAAAACTGAGGGAAAGTTTGACAAAATCTTTGGTAAAAAACCTGGAAGGTACAGCTGAATTATTTTAGACAATAATTTGTAGCATTAATGAAAAATACAGAGGTTAATGTGTGCAAATAATCAATTTAGATTTCCATTTTAAATTACAGCAACCTATAAATTACAGAGCTTTCCTGACTTTCCACAGCATATTCTCCCATATATTTCCTTCCCAGTCCAGGGTTGCAGATGAACACTCAGAATGACACTTAGCTGGTCTTCAAGCACCTTGTCACTACAGAATCCCCTTCTGGCAGAAATGGGAGCCCTTTCCAACACTGCAGCCTGTTCAGCTGGGACCAGAGAAAGGCGAGACTCTAATCTCTGTCTCATGTGAGCTGTGCCAGTGACAGCAAATCACACCTCACACTCCGGGCTTAGCATCCCTGCCTCTAAGACGGTGATGGTGACAGAAGATGGTGGCACATTCTTTATCAATTTAAGGTGAGGCATGGGTGTAAGGCAGCTGACAACAACCCATTTTTCAGCATAAAAGAGTCTTTCAGTTAAAAAAAAGAAAAGCCTGATAACAATGAAACCCAAATTTTATATGCATAAACTGTATTTGATAGTTAGGGGCACAGAATCATACTATAGCATTTTCAGAATAATTTTGGAAAGCTGACCTGCACTTTAAACAATAACATGAAGAGCGTCTAGACTCTAAAAAGTATTAAAATCAATTGTAGGACTATAGATCACTCTATCATACACTATCTAAAGATGGTAAGTGCAAGTTAGCATTCCATCTACATCTAAAGCTAACCAGATAAAATGGCAAAAAAATTAAGTTATTGTCTGACGTCACTGCACGTAATAAATAACATATGTCCTCCATTTCATAAGGGAATTAAAAGGGCATACATTTATTGTACATGTACCAATTTCTGATGTAACTCTATGAAATTAGACAAGCAGTCACTTGGCCAAATAGCACATGCAAAGAAAATAGGTCAGATTTTAAGGCTAGTTTGTAAGCAGATCTCAAAAGTCAATGGATCAGTTTATGCCTTCATTTTCTTAATAGAATTTACAATTTTTATAGCGGTGCCAGTGAAATCACACTAACTCCATGCTACTCCAAAAACTTACCAATATTTCAGAGAACAAATCCTGTATATTTTTGTTATGTTCTTTCACAATATAATGTCATGGCAGTAGCTAAAGCTAATTTGAAAATTAAAAAGGTCTTTTTACTACTTGATGCCAAACTTGAAGGCACTGCCTGTCACCCATGATTGAAGCAAATTCATAACATAAAAAACAAATTTTCATTCCATAGAGAACATCAGAATTTGACCCTCTAATATTAAAAAAATAAGCCAACTAAATGGACAAATATAGAATGTGTCATAAAAGCACACCTATTTGAGAAAACTGTCCATCTAAATAAATGCCCATCAGAAAAAAAACCTATTCCCAAAGATTCCTGGAAAGTCTGCATTTCTCCTTTCTTTAGTTTGTTTTTTTTTTTTTTTTTGTTTTTTTTTTTTTTTTTTTTTTTGTGAGATGAAATTAGAATGGTACAGCTCTCCAACTAGTCCTGTACTAGGTCCTTGGCTTGAACAAGCAAGAGAAAACAATGTGCAGCAACACTGAAGACAAAAGGGAGTGGTAATTGTTTAGGAGGAAGAGAGCAAAGAAACGCACATTTAGAAGATCCCGAGAACTCAGAGATCACATTGGCCGAAGAACTCCTTCAAGCACAAACAAAGGGGATAAACATTTTTTGTAAGACCTTACTCCATACTGGTACAGTTTGGAAACAATGTGAACTTTGCACAGAGAGCAGCCTCTGAAACAAACAAATGCACCCAACTGCAGCAAGAAACCTGAAGGCCACATTCCCGAGGCTCAAAAATGTCGTTAAATCCATAAATGTTAGTGCTCCTATTTATATGTAATGCTTGGAGAGCCAGGCACCTTCTGAAATTAATAAGCAGTGTTTCAAACTACTCCAGCTTCCCCAGATTTAATCACCATTAAAATATCTATGATGGTTCCTCCACAAGGGACTTAATATTCCTTGATATTCTTATGTATAATTACTCCTTATAATCAGTGCATAGCTATTAAGTGATGTACTGCTAAACCTCCAGGTTTCAAATGGATAAATATTAGCCTAATGTGCTCAATCAATGCATAGAAATAACTTTAAGCACTTTTCCTGCAAGGGAAAATATTTACCATATATCATAGTTAGATTAGCTTGAGGCGCTAAGCAGCTGATAGAGGAAGATTGAAAGCCTGGAATTCACTTTAAAAGTCCTTGCATTTCTGTGAAGGACATCTTCAACAGAGAGGAAGAAAAGAAGCAGTGAGCTCTGTTACCTTGAGCTTCCTATAAAACAGAGTACTTAGGATCAGAACCATGTCAGAATATTTGCTTCATGAGACACAAAATTATCCTTTCCATACAAGAAAATCACTAGAGGATACAAAGGGCTTCTCATCTTATCACTTTACTGAATTTTTCAATCTAAATGACTCCAGCAGCTCTGGGTAAAAGTTTACACTGTAGCTGGGGTCATGCCTGGCAAGATATACAATCAATATGTTAGAGTAAATTGTAAAATTTTTAAAAAATATTATTATTATTACTCCTAGTAGTACTAATAATAATTGAATAAGAACCTTCAGTACTTCTCAGCCTGAAGATGAGGGGCAGGTGGAATAATTTCTACATAACTTAGAGAAACTGCAATACTGTATTCACACTATGCTGTTGGATTTTTTTCTTTATTCCCATGTCATAAAATAAATAAGGAAATGCAAATAGTGTTTTGCAGGCTCTTTCTGCTCAGAGAAAAATTCAAGAATAGTGTTATAATCTAGATAACACTAAGTTTGCTAAAGCTGCAGGTACCTTTGGATACAACGCTAGAAAACTACACACTTTCTTTTCCACTGCATAAAGGTAAAGCTTCCTTTAGCAAATACATTGCACGTAAATAAGTCTTAACTTTTTTTTGTTATGCTTTTGTTTAATTATCAAATTAAGTCTTATTCCCCCAAATGTACCAAAAACAAGCTGATTGGTAATTGGATGTGTTAAGTAGACTAAAGATACAATTTTCCAAATTACAGGCTGTTCACCATCTGATTTGATTACTGTTCTTCCTTTTGTCATTTATTATCAAAGCTGAAGATTTTCTTATGTGTGAGAACAAAAATAATGGAATTCACAAATCTTATCCAAATACTCAGTAGTTCTGTTACAACCCTTTTGACACTGCTGTTTTTAGTCAAAACCCTCAAAGCTGCTGCTGCCACATTGGATTTTGCATTCTGAGCACTTGCTCCTCTGTTTGATTTTTACCTGTTATATAGCACATGAGGGATCGTCTAGAGGTAAAACACTAAAATATGAACTAATTTAAAATAAAATACCCATTTTTTTGCCCTCCTTTTCAATTAGTTCATGGCTAAACTGAACAATTATACTTTACAAATTACTCATGTTTCAGTTTTCTTGAAAAGAAATTGTATTTTTGAAAGGAGTATGTTGTCTGTTCATGAAAGGAGTATCCTTCATGAAAGCAAGGCATACTTTCTTAAGAGCTTGATTTAATTCAAATTCAACACTACTCTTCTAGTAAAAAATAGTTTGTACTGAATAACACTAATAAAACTGAGCAATTACTTAAACGTAGAGCACAACAGGGTGAAGGAAAAAATTATCCCAACTATGGTTTTGAAAAGAAAGTTTTTGCAGCTTTTTAAAGGTAGCTACACAATGTGAGGACAGAATAATGTTTCTTTTACCTCAAACTCTTGCTTTATACATTATTTCTTATTTCTCATACAGTAGAATTGCTGTCACCTCTAATAAATCAGGATATTTCTGCCTTTTCTCTAGATCTTTTTCAGTGCTTTCTTAAACAATTTGATGACAGGCTAAAAACCAGCAAGTACAGAAATGACATGTTTCTCTCATCTTAGCAAAGATACAGGTCAACCAAAAGCTGCAAGAAAAGCTCCTCCACATTACTACGGGTCAGTCTCAGAAATCATGGAAGGAGCAGAACAAAATCAGAGTTTTGGTGCCTTAGTTGAAAACAAAATCAACAAATGCCAATTTTCCAGCACAGTTTTTGCCAAATTCAAATGTATCTGAGTATTCTCTTCATTTTTCAGAATAAAAGAGAAGGGTCATTTTAAGCCAGAATTTCAGACACAGATAACAAAATTTCACATCACTGGATTATGAAAGCTGGAATCACTATTTCCTGAAGGCATTCTTCATCTTTCATTAGCCAATAAAATCTCTCCAACTCTGATGTCTGCCAGCTCCAGTAAAGAAACCAGCCAGTGACTGTAAATAGACTAATTTCTTTTATTGCAGAAGACAGTTCTTGTTCAGAGTTGAAACACATTGGCTGACTAATGTAGGAAATTATTGGGATTCATGGTCATTACTTTTCTTTTTTGTTTATAGATACAAATCTTTATCCTCCAGGTTTTCTGACCCTGTTTTCTAATGCAAGATTTACATGATAAATATCTAATTCCACCAACTGGCAGCATTGTTGCAAGATTTTGAAAAGTATATGTACACGCACTGAGCTAAATTGTGTATATCTGTAAAAAGAAAAGCAATAAAAATTACTGTAGAACTTGTAAATTTAAAACTTCATTTAAGAACAGATCCAGCAAAAATCTGCAAAAGCAGGACAAGAAACAGCTTCTGGTGAAATAATCAGGTTTTTTCCATTTTCTGTGCTAGGTATATGACAGTTATTTCACCTCCTCCTGCCCATCTGTTATATGAGTTAGTTACTTCTCCAAACAGAAAAGAATCAGGTTCACAGCTGTAAGACTTGGATTAATGCATCTCTTGGAAGAAGAGGTTTTTAACAGAAAACAACACAGAAATTTTTTTGGCAAATACAGTTTAAATTCAATTGATACGAACAAGAGGCTAGAGTGTCAAAAATGGTTACTACTCATCAGCTCTCACCATTCTCAGTGGGAACTGCTGAGTGCTGAGTACTTTTGAAAACAATTTTCCCTGTACTAGATGCCTGACTTGGAGCTGCAGCATTGTGAAGCTATTTTTAAAGCCTGATCCAATGTTATTTATTGTTTTATTATAAGACAGGGTGATAAGATCCTTTGTTTAGGACTATGTACTCTACAGTTGTACAGTACTATAAAGAATTAGAGGAACAAGTAGCAAAGATAAAATGTGCATTCATGAATGTGGTTAACATAACCAATTAACATTATGCAAGTAAATGAGCTATTTGTTTGTTATTGCATTTCAAAAGAAACAATATTTGCATGCTCAATTTGCCTCATACAAAAGGATCTAATCTGCTGATTCCCAAATACATTGTGAAAAGAAATGTGCATGTGAAATCAGTGGCTAATTGCACACGTAAACCCTATACTGGCTTAACTGTAATAGTTCCTTCCTCCCATAAAAGTGCAAAAATTCAGTTTATGCATTCAAATATCTAATTTTGCCAGGTGTCTATTAAACTGAATCTGCCATTGCAAGATGCAGTTAAGGACATTAAAAAAACTTGCAAAGTGCAACTCTATAATACAAAATGACTCCATATGAATTTTATATTGCTTCACAACCAACTTACTTAGATTCTACTATCTTTATTAGATTTTAATTCTTAACTCGTTATTGAAACACAGTTCAAGGATGAGTGAAATACCTTATCTTCATTATTTGTACTCAGAATTATTTAATAAAACCCTGCTACAGGTCTACAGTTGTGTTAGTCACTGATAAAACAAAGAGTTTTGCAGAGTATCATTACTCAATAGTAAGATTATTTACCTATGTGTCCTAGAAATAAAATCTCTGCAAGATCAGCATAATGTACTGGGGAAATGGGGAGTACTATTGAATATAAACAACTCTTTCCCAGTCTCATTACTTCAATAGTCTCACTGCGGGTACTTCCTGATTATTCTTCAAATAACACAGAATAAAAAAGAATTCTGTAAGACTATGAATTTAATTTTTCTTGCAGTAAGTTGTATAACTCTCATGACCGTGAATTTTATAGAAAGAAACATGAGGATCATAAAAGTCTATTGGGGCAGGAAGAAAATGGTATGAGGAAGTTGATAATAGCAGCAACAATAATCAAAAAGACATCCAACCAACATTTATTTCCATATTGTGGGCTAACTATTGAATTTTCAGGGTTGATAAAGAAAATGTTCGATTTAGTTGCAGAACCAGTATATTTAGTAGTACTCAAAACCACAATAAAGACTGCACAGCAGTGCCATTGTTTCATTCATTATTCAGAGTGCAAACATAACATATAGGCTGCTACACAAAATCCACATTTGTGGTAGCTGGATCACATGGGCTACATGCTCCTTAGTGGCTCCATGTGAATGAATCATAGAACAACCTCTGGAATGAGGCAGGTGTATCAGTCAGTAATTCTGCACCTGGCATGACACACGACCTGCCTATCAAGGGAACTGGCAGCTTTGTGATTCACAAGCATGGCCTCATTATGCAGTGATGAACTAATAATGGTGTAAGCTGCCACTGCCAGCTCCTTGGACAAATGAAGAGCCAGCAGCATCATAGAATGCACACATTAAAATCCTTGTTCCTGCTGAATGCTAAGTGCAAAGAGCGATTTGTTTTTCTTAGGCCTATGTCTAGGACAGAGCACATTAAAAAGCCTTTGCAATACCCCAATTACATCTCCATCCACTAGGAATCCAAAAACTTAAGAAATATAGCACTGTTTTAGATCTTTCTCCTACATCCCTGAAATCAGTGTTCTTCTTTATCACTTGCCCAAAATAAAAATGATCCAAAGCCCATTCAGATCATCGCAGAAACTTTTCTCATTTTCACTAGTCCTCTGGGCAACAATGTACTTCCAGGATTCAAAATTAATCTTCTTTCCAACCCGTCTAATCAGGACTAAGCTTCTTCTCCTCTTCCAGTCTACTCAAGCAAATTCACTTCTGCAATGAAAACTTGAGATTCTAGAGGAAAACTCAGAAATCCTTAATTCTCTGTAAACCCAGTAAAATTTACCGCGCTGAAGTACTGAGGAAATGTTTCCAAGGATACCTCAACGGAAAGAGAACTTCACCTGACTTCGTTTTTTATATCGGATATCAGTCTCAATGAGAGGTGTCCTAAGGCTTTCAAACCTTTCTACTGAACTTTGGCCAATTCATGACTCCCAAGAAACTGCAGCTACAACTGGAAACTAAGTGTCAGACTCCTGCTTGATTGAATGCAGGTGTATTCTACTATTTTTAGAGCACAAGTAAATCTAACAACAGTATTTGGGAGTTAGGTAATCTGAATGCATGTAAATTAATATTAAAATTAAGCCCAGATCCACCCTTTTGTGTGCATATATTTGAACACATGGTTTAGTGATGCTGGTTTCAGTGGCGCTGAATTACTTTTGGAAGGTATCACATATGAATCCATCTTCAAACGAACTGCTAAGAAACAGTTCTGCAAAGGTTTATTACAGGAGTTTTGTAATACATCATATATATCTTTATTAACCATATTCCATAACGCTCCCTCTTCACTGGCCTGGATCCTTGATGAGCAATAGCCTCTGGAAAACCAGCCACTGAGTTTTCACTTGCTCTGATAATTTTAAGCAGCTAGCTGCAAGCTTCATTTTAATTTCTTTCTCATATCTATCTTTCTTCATTACCAGCTAGATATTTCAGAATTAAATATGCATCGGAATAAGATCTAGAATCTCTAAGTCTACCCTCCTGGTCAGACTTAAATTGCTTTTCTAGACAAAAGGGCTTTCATCTTCTCAGAAGAAAGGTGAAAGTCTCTTTTGACTGAGTTTATGAGGTGCCTTAGTGTGCCAGCTAACACAATTCCAGCAGTAAGGTATGGTGTCCACAGAAATTACACACATATCTAGCTTTGGAAATCCCATCACAACAAGGAAAGAAGGAAGCAAACCAGGATCTCCCAGAAACCTGAGAATTCAGAATTAATAGACTACAGCATTTCATAATCAGTAGCAATTCCATTGATAATGTTTCACATGATATTTAGCCTATTAAAGCATGATCTGGATTTCAGGTGGGGAGTGGAAAAGGGTAAGAACTAAGAAGAGTGGGCAGGAAGTGCTGTTCTACTCTGTACAAAACTCTCCCCATAGAGGCCAGGCCTGGTTTCTTTGATAAAGACTAACTTGAGTAGGATTTGTAGTTTCAGCAAAATAATTGCTTTTGTGAAAAGTAAGCCATAGACATACTAAGGACCTCACAGTAGAGTAGAAGTAACACTGGAAAGCAGGGATTTTATGCTGGACACTCCACAGACATTTAACTTGCTTTAACAGTTTACTTGGCATTCACATACAAATTGTAGACAGGAAGTCGTCTGTGTGCCAAGGACTTCTGTTACACAAAATGATATTTTATGGTATGGGGCACTATTTGGTCTATATTTTTTGGTACACTGACACCCCTCTGAAACTAACAAACTGATTCCAAACATATACATGTATACACACACATACATATATATATCCGAATGAATGATTCAGTATGCATCATTCTTTTCTTCTCGAATCATTAACACCAGTAACAATCACTTTAAAACATATTTCACTAGTCCATTATCTACAAAAACCTCAATTTGACATGACCTTCAAATTGACTAGGCATTTAATTCAAATTGCATATACGCTTTAATTAAATATCCGCTAGGGACAATGATTAAGTGAATGTCTGTAATTTTCAAACTGAAATATAGTTTTCCACTGTAGAGTCTATGTGCTTGTAAACTTTGCTCTATCCCCCTCTTTTTTTACTGTTTAGACAATATTGTTACCAACAATTATGACAATAACTACATAAACTGCAATAAAATCCTCTAGAACAGCTTGATTATAAACATATTTCCATATTGCATCATGATTACAATTTCTTGTCTGAAATAGGAATCTAAGCAGCTAAATGTACTAGAACCTGGCCAATAGGAATGTCTAGGTGGTTTTTTTGAGACTCACGGAGATTAATAGAGGTAAATAAGAAGCATATTTAAAAATGCATCATGAAATAATATTCTGTAAAGTGTAAGTTTATACAGGCTGGAAAAAGCCTTGTCAGCAATCTATCATATCAATGTTTTTATCTTTAGCAGCTAAGTGTCTTTGCAGGAAATCTTTGGTGCAAAGAAGAACAGTATGCTTTTTCCAACCAGGATTTACTAAGTACATTCCTCACAAATGAAAATGGAGAAATTAATAGACTGGCTCACAAGGGAAAAACCCCACAGGCTTTATTTGAAAGATACTTATTTGAGAAGAGATCCTGTTGTGTGCCAATAATAATTATGAAAAGGAGTGGTGAGGAAAAACACAAGAAAATAAGAACTTCTGTGACAACACAAGCTTGGCCCAAGCTTTGAGAAGATAGCAGAATTTACCTTGGGAAATTTCTAAGCATCTTCTAAAACATTATTAATCAAAGTTGGGCACATCTAAAGCCCACTTTAAAATAAGTAACCAGAGAATTTAGAAATTAATCTCTGGATAGCCTAAATTTATATTTCTTTGAAACTAGGGGTGTTCAGAAAAATTTTGATAAACTTATGCCTGTCGGGTGAGAAATATAAAGTGCAAAATGATTAACAGGCAGTGGTTTTGCTTTAGTGCAAGCAGTACTTTGGGGGTCATAAAGACCAAGGAAGTGCTTCAGGAGTGCTATTTTAGTCTGCATGATTACCACTTGTGTCAAAGGTAGCAAGCACTGAGTGGGATCAATAAAGAGTCCTTGGCAGGTAAATACTGTTTCCACAAATTGTGCAGTTTACTTTGTGAAAGGATAAAAGCACAGTTAAAGATTGGCAGCGTCTTCCAACAGTATTCCACGGAAAGCCAGCGGATTACATGAGCAGTACAGCATAAAGCTAGCTTTTTGGCAATGACATGAAGAAATTAAAAAGGCTAGTAAAGGGACAGGCACAGAACTCATCAAATGAGAAATAAGTGTGACTATGTCTAACAGTGTAGCTAAAATAAGATAGAGTGATCATGCAATTTTCCTTTTACACAGAAGATTTGCTCCCATGAGCCAAATTACTACACCATTCAATAGTATGCAGGGATAAATGCTTGACCAATTTAGAAAGACATCAATTACACCGAATTCTTGAAATGGTCCATATGTTTTACCTCTTTATGTTTTTGGGTTTTTTTTTATTTCAATGGTGAAGAAAAGGAAAGGAGAACAAGAGTTTCACTTGTTAATCTCGTCTGTGATTTTCTGCCACTCAAAGCATGAAAGAGCATGTCTTTATTCAACTTAAATCTCAAATATGTATACAATGTCCATACAAATAATCCCTCTTCAATCAAAGGCATTGGCCAAAAAAGCATAAATGTCTGATTTCTTTGAGGAATATGATTTCCTACAAAAATAATATGACTTGTGATACTTGGAAAGAGGGTGCTGTAGGAAACTGGCCTGGGAATAAGAAGAGCTGTACTTTATCAGGCAAGTCATTTCACCTCTCCATGCTTAAATGGAAATTGAGACTAGAAAACACTATTTATTTCAAGAAGAGAAACAAAAGAAAAAACATTTTAGAAAATTGTACATAAATTTTTAGAATGATGGGGCTATAAATATGCTTCTTGTAGAAAGCCTATGAAGTAATCAGAAATTGTTATGTTTAACTGACTGAAGCATTTGAAAAGAGAAAGAACCTCTATGTACATGTGGCTTGCTATGCCTTCCGAAAAACTTTACTCAGCTAACTCTGCTTCTAGTCAAACACAATTTTGTCCTCTAGGAAAACATTCAACTTTTATTTTAAAGACGCCTGTGATGAAGAATCCATCACAATCCTTGATAACGTGAGACAATGTTTAACTTCCTTCACTGTTAAAAATATTGTATTTTCTTGTCTTCAGCGCCACTGCCTGATACAGCAAAAACCCACTACTATCAAAATTCTGTCTCCCAAATATATAGCTATACTCATTAAGTCATGTATTAAGATTTTCACAATTAAACTCAGAAGACTTGGCCACTTATTTCTTTGTACTCTATGAAACTATTTTCCTTTCTATATTGACATCTATTATCCCTTCTGATGAGATTTATGGGAGTCTTTACTGAACTCTCCACAGTATTCAACTTCAAGCACTGACTTCAGAACAATAGAAACTCCTCAGAAGCACTGCAGAAACTCTTACCACACAGCCAAAAATGGGAGTAAAGGTCCTTTTTTCTTTATGTGATATCCACCTGATTACATAGGATCACTTTAGCTCTATATAACATAGAATTCCACCAAAATCACTGTCAGACTGATTATTTAATATGACCCATTGAATCTTATCCAGACTAAGCACTTTTGAGGAATGGATTACTTGTTTTTATAGATATAATTAATGTCCCTTTTCCAGATGTATTTCCCTAATGAAGTGCCTATTTTTTTTTCTTAATTTGTCAACTTAGCAAGGTTCTTCTGCATCACTGATATTTTCTCTTTTTAGTTACAGTTACCCAATCTATAATTTTTCTGCAATTGCTTGTTTCATAAAATTTAAATACAATCAAGAATATATTTCTTTTAAACATCATTTTTTTTGTTATAATCTACCAGTTTAATTCCTCATTTGACATTTGAGACCTTTCATGTAACCAAAAAACCATGCCACGTACTTTGTGCTCTTCTAGTACATTAAGATCTGTTGCCTTACTAAACTATGCCAAAATGCTTTTGAAAGCCTGTTTTTTCCACCATTATTAATTTTCTAACAAAATCTTTAACCTCATGAAAATGATAAATGTAACACTTAAAATAGATTTTTAACAAATAATTTTAGTTGTTTTTAACATTACCCTTCTCTAGGTCTCCGTTACTTGAGTCTGAAAGCAAAATGACAGACTTTTATTTACCTGAGTTTTCTGTTTCTCCTTTCTGAAACATTAGTTAGCTTCCTTCTCCCTTTAAAATTGTTCCCCAAACCTTCTTTTGTACGAACATTAAGAATCCACAAAGCTTCTCAGCTAGTTCCTTTCAAGCAAGGCTGTGACATGAGGGGCTCCAGCTATACCACCTGACACCTTTCCAAAAGAAAAATATCAAAAGAGAAGAAAAATGTTTTTGTTGTTTTGATAAGTGGAAGATACTAGAAAACTTGAAAGCGAACTTTGCATTAGAAAATGGACCAGAACAAGAGCAGAAATGTATTGTAAGACTTGCCTAGCACAACCTGGTTAATCTTATTGGGAATCTCCAGAAAAACAGGTTCAAAATGCTTGTACAGGGAGTCTTGACTAAAGACCTGGATGTGCCAGGAAGTCTTTATTTACAGCCTTCTCATGCCACTGCTGTCTGGTGCGTCAGCCTGTGATATGGTGAAACACTACCTCCTCCCCCAGAGTCTCCTTGAGTGTGGAAATTGTAGTGGTTCAAGGAAGAAGGAAGGTCTGTTTCTGAAGCCAGTAGCCATCCCCTCAAAACGTGCTTCCTGCTCAAAATGAAGCTCTCCCCCAGAGCAGGAGGCACTCAGGGAAGTGCTGCAGCAGCAGAAGCAGCAGGGAGATGTTGGGGGCCACCCTAGCACGGGCCAGGGAGTGGCCACTCTTCCCAGGCACTGCTCCTGTGGGGCCACCCGCCTGTTCCGCACTGCTCTGGGGTGCGGCAGCGGCACGCTCTGATACACGGGCCCACAAATTTGAGAAAGCACTGTTAAACCATTCCATACCACTGAAGCTACGTTGCAAGCTGCATGTTATGTGTGATCAAATGGCCGCCATATAATTTTTAAAATAGCATATTTTAGGTCTGAATCAGATTTAGCATTGATAAAGGAAATTTGGGATAAGCCATAACACTACATTCACCCTGTCCAAAAAAAACTTAGGGTTCTGTCCCTCTTTTAAAAATGTTTCTACCTGCATTTTCTGAGCTTCAATGCAATTACACTCCTGAACCTAGGCTTCTCTTTTTAAGTATCTTTATTTGAAGTTTTCCTCTATGGAAATTAACTCGATGAATCAGTAGCATCTGCTTTTTTTTTTTTTTTCCCAGCAAATATATTATGACTGTGGTAGTTAACAGGTTTCTAAGCTTTGAGATCTCTTACTGGTACATATCTGTTTTGTTAACACATTCTGAAGTGCAAGTATTAATTACATCTTGACAAAGATTGCAAAAAAAGGATATATTTTGGCACGTTGTCCATTTCTCAAAAGTGTGTTTAACTTGGAAACAAAACAGAAATACTTCTCAATAGATTAACTATCAAGGATGTATTATTAATATAGCTTAAGATGACTAAACAGCTTACAAATGACGCCTTTTAGTTCATTTTTCTCTACATATTCAGAAGTACTTAAGTAAGAAAAAGGTTCTCTGATGAGAATCACAGATAAGTTAAATCTACAGAAAAAATAAGCTTAAGTAGTAAAAAACTAACAATCCCCTGAAATAACAGATGGAGAAGATTCCTAGATCAATGGAAGATATATTGGCAACAATTATTTTCTAGATGAAAAGCCTGAGACTGATTTCTTAAAGAATTAATATTTAATAACTTTGCATTTGCACTGGGTTAGACTGCTACTTCGAAATTAAATTGGCTTATAAGTTTTTATAAGAATCGATGGTCTGACAGACACTTAAAGGTACATTTTCAGCATAGTGCCTAAGAATTAGCATTAATGGGATTTATGCAACGAAGTCCTTGAGCAACACTTTAAATATTAATCTGCTGAGTTACTAATTCAGCATGGTTGCATAAGTGTAAATGGAAGGAGAATTTTGATCTAACAGTTTTATACTATGAGCTAAATAGGTGCAACAGTTTGATTCTCCCCAATATAAAACAACATAGTTGCATTAAAGTGGCGGTTTGAAAACATTCGATTCTCATTTGCAGATTTATGTTGGAAAACAAATTTCTTTGTATAGCAAATTAAAATTTTCAAATTCACCAAAACAATATTCTTATCAGTACAAAAAACTGGACTTCTGGAGCATCGTAGCTCTTAAGGGCTGCTATGCAAAAATTAACTGGACACACAAAGTTCAGGTCTTGGACCAAGTTTTTTCCTGTCTTTTGAACAGTTTGAATACTTTATCCTATCTCACTGCCATTTTTAACAGTGAGAAAATATCATTAACGTCATCAAATGCAGGATATAAAAATGACTGAATATTGTATTAATTTGGTACCAGCCTATTAATTTTTGAATTACATCTTATATTTTATTTTTATTTTGATACAGTATTGATATCTTGGTTTATTTAAAGGTGGAACCTTATTTATCAACAAAGGAAAAAGTTTTAAAAATAACCTCCAGTCCCAAACATATTGGAAAACCTACTTCTGTGCCTCTTCTAAAACAGAATTTATAAATCTCAGGATTGTTTTTCATATATTTTTATCTTTTTACCCTGTTTGTTTTGACTGCTAGGAAAAAAACAGAAACTAGAGAAAAAAAATAATTAAAATAAATAAATAAAATAAAATAAAAACTGAAGTTAAACCACATCACAAAAATGTACTTCCTAAGTCACTAAGTACAGATATTTACATCTATAGGCAGCTACTACTTAAAATCCTTATCTGAAATTAATCATGCTCTACCATAAAAGTGTTAAGACTGTTAACACCCACAAAACTTGTTCTAGAACAGGAGCTCTCAGTGGTTAGAAGAGTTGTATTTTGAATCCTAAACTGATCTTTGGACAGTTTATACCCATTTGGTTTTACGTCAACATAGTTCTTTAGCTCTTCTTATGCTCTAATGCTTACCATCTTTCCAACAGTTGTAGGCAGGAGTTATATTCCCTCTCAGATCTTCATTTTTCTAGGTTAAAGGAACCAAATTCTTTTGGCTTCACTCCCACTCCCCTTTCAACCTCACAATATGTTGGTTACATCAGACTTCCTGAACCAGCAACCAGAACAACATGTGGTATGATGCAAGCACCTGAACTGACTATAACAAAATAAAAGATCGCCCACAGACTTACACAACCTCTTACATTTATTTTTAATTTCTTTAGCATTTGACAGTGTAATTGTTACTGTGCAAGGCTTCATATGTATCACAAGGTTAGTACATGTAGGTGTGATATCAGCAGCTGATACTCAGCTGATCAGTGAGAGCAGTGCTGTGATAACTGGCGGCCCATCCAGTCTTTGCAAAATGGTGCTGCACACACTTGAAAATGTTAAGCAAAGTGTCTTCACTGCTCTGGGCTAAAAGCACATGTGCACTGCAATTCACAGAACAAAAAGTAAACCTGAAATTCTTCAAATTTTACCCTGTTTTATCCCTTACTGCTAACTTCCACTGAATTATTAAGCCAGACAGTAAAAAAAGTCTGATGGCATGGCCAGCCACCAGCAGCAGCTTTATTGCCAACTGCTCAGCTAAAGGCATTACGACTTCAGTAAGTCAGCAGAGTCATCAGGCACACAGTGGTGATTGGTTTTGAATAGTTTGCTGCTGTTACAATTTCTGGTAGATAACAGCACACTGAGACTAAGCCAGCACCTCTAGCCCTGTTCCAAAGTGGTAAATGAGAGTAAGCGATCCCCTAGAAGTTCATGAAATTCTTTTTTCTGCAGTTTGTAACACAGGTATACACTTTCCTAAATTTGTAATGTCACTCAGGCATAGGAACACACAGGTGGCTAACAAGTGCTCTACAGAAGAATTGTTATTTTCAAACACTGTTTGTAACAAATACGTTAAAATGATGTTTCTGAATGTCATGTGTAGAAAAATAATAATCTCACTGACATAACAAATTCACTGCTCAAAATAATGTTCATGAAACCTTAGTAGTAAAGGCAAGAAAGACCTCTGACATGCCTTGGATATTCCTTTCTGCAGAGTTTTTTATTCTCTAGTCTTGAAAGTATCCTTTGAATTTCAGGTACGCAAGCCCACAGCTTCTCTCCTGACCACTCTCTTAGCTATGGCATTAATTTTCAATTCCAAAACTTTTATATCTGTACTGTATAGTCACGAATTTGCTCTCTTTTTATTCTTACCATGCTGTGTACTGTGCTGATGTGCAAGACCTTGTTGTCTGGAACACAGAGGTTCTTTACATCACACCACATGAACATAAATAATTATCCAGGTAGCAGCTTCTCACTTGTACTTGCTTTAGGAGACTGAGAAATAAAGGACAATGGAAGTGGTATTACACATACTAGATAATTTTGCTATCCCTTAAACACTTCCTAAAATCAAATCTAATGAACTGCAAATTAGAAAATGAAGCATAATTAATTGCATAATTTAACTTGAACCTTTACTCGTGTAAGAAAAAAATTCAGCAGATCTAAACCACTTGAACATATGTTTTCACACTCTTTGTTACTTGACATATCAGAGAAACATTTACTAGCAACTTGTGTAGTAAAACAGTTGTTTGCTCAATACCAGAACTACATTTTATCTATTGCTGCCAACACACAGCAAAGATTTTCACCTTTAATGGCAGAGATGAAGATCTCATTTCCCTTGGAAAAGTGCTTGTTTGGGCTGCTGTTTTTGAAATACCGTAATTTCCCAGCCAAGATATTTTTTAGTAAGTTTGGCCATACTTTATCTCTCTTTCATGAGATATATGTATTCATTATTTCTTTTCTGTGTATATACTTCATATGCAATTCATGGAAACAGCAAAGGCCAATCTATAATATATACATAAATGTAAGACATGAAATAGGTTTTAAAGAAAGTCTTACATAGGTAGAAACCGTACTATGACATTGTGTTCTACCTGGTAGCATACCTGTGTTCTACCTTGGAAATGCATAAGTTCTCGATGATAATTATTTCCACTGGGAAATTAATATTTCAGGGGTCATAAAACGGTGATTCCAGATCTGGGAATTACAAAAATACTCCTTGCGAGATCTACTCAGCTGTTAGCTTCCTATGGGACTTTGGACTAGACAAAGACTTGATGCTTCAATTTCCCATCAGTAAAGCAGGAATATTGATATTTCCTTTTTTTATGAGTGCAATTTAAGAGCAGTAATGGAAGCTGCACAAGAACACAAAACAGTAAATACATCTGGAAAAATATATTTTTCCTATTATCAATTTCTATTAGTATTTCAATTTCTATACTATTTCCTATTATCAATTAATAGGTAGAAGCAACCCTAAACCTGTGGCTTATTTATCTCTCTCTGGGTTGCTACTAAGTAAGAACTTAGAGCTTCCTTGTACTTACTATTCAAGTATTTGGCTAGGATAAAGGAACACAGATCTCTCTTTTTCTGTGAAGTTTCAGGCAAAAAAAGTAGGTATTCCCCCTACTGTTTCTCCAAATGCATGAAATACGGTTGTTAAAGAAAGCAGCAATTTTTGATCAGCCACAAGGCAGATAAGCAATGCACCAAACCTGAAATTTTTGGCAGAATTCTTTCTGGAGGTTATGAGGAAACACAGAATAAGGAAAAAAATACTTTAAAATTACATGCCGTAAAATCATTATGGTAATGTAACTGGAATCTAGTTTTTTACTTAGCTTACCTGAACAACTGAGCTTATGTAGCATAATAAGATAATAACTGTACCATCTGTGATGTATCCTAGGTATCGATAGCCTCAAGAGCATATAAGCAAATTGAAGAACTTAAGAAGGACAATGTACTTCCTGCTTTTTCATCATGTTCATGTTTACTAACAAAGAGTGATACAAGGATCAAAAAAAAAAAAAAATTTGAATTGCTGTACTGATCATTTCACCTAACACTTCCGGTTTGAAAAGACAGATATTTCTAATCTCTAATCCTAATCTTATTCTTATTCAGCAAACATAATGGTATCCACTAATTGATTTTAGATAAAGCTATAGCAAAATGTAGTATATCTGTACTTATGTCATACCCTATAGATAGTCCCCTATAGGGACTGCTTTCATAAAGGGTAATGGATGCAGAGTGAATCACTTGAATTTTTCTCCACATAAAAGAATCACCTTTCACAGATAAATATTTTCATTTTATAAGATTTTCCTTCTTTCTGCCCTTTTCCAACAAATGAAGTCATGAGAAGCATGTTCAATTCTGCATACATTGTGGTAGAGAGCTAATGGAATATGCTAAGAATCCCTGGAGGAAAATTACGAGGATCCAAACTTTATGGGATGCAAAAAGAAACTCGGTATCCTTATGGCAGGCATGGATCCACCTCATGTCTGAGGTTTCTGAATGTCTACAGATCACTGTGAAGTACATAGAAGTGCTCACATTTAAGGCAGTAAGTCCCTGTCCTACTCACCCTGTCCCAGGAATAATGAATATAAGCCAACATGTGTAAGGACTGATAGCAGCATGTTATATTACAGCACAGTAGAGTCATAGTGCTGCCAGGTCTCTCCTGATGATGTGAGGAATACAAACAGAAGCACATAGAATATACATACATAATATATATATGATGTGCACTAATACCTCGTAAAGTGAAGCAGAACAACTATGAGCATGAAAGAATAGTGAAGAGAGCCAAAAACCTCTTCTACATGGAGTCAACAGTTGACAGAAACAATATTGTAGCCAAGTGAGCAATAATGGAGAGCTACAGAGGATCTCAATGTGTAACATCTCCTCCTGTTCAAGAAGAGGGCAGTTTTCACTTTTGTCTAAAAGTAATTACTTTAGTCATCCAAGCATTTCTTACTGAAACTAAGTAGCATCAACTAGATGGCTTCATAGGAACCCCCCTCAAAATACACCTTACAACAGCACAAATTTATGCCAATTAACATTTTAACTATTTATTCTAGAACGACTTCAACAGAACAATAATAGGTACAAAACCAGAATGACAGCTGTGTAGGGCTGGCTGAGAATTCCAGCAAGAACGTACGCATTGTTTCAACTGTGTGCTGGTTTTGACTGGGGCAGAGCTAATTTTCTTCACAGTAGCTGGTAAGGGGCTGTGATCTGGATTTTGCTGGAATTAGCGCTGATAATACAGGGATGTTTCTGTTATTGCTGAGCAGCACTTACACAGCATCAAGGGCCTTTTCTGCTTGTCACCCCACCACTCAGTGGGCTGGGGGAGCACAAGTAGATGTGAGGGGACATGGCCAGGACAGCTGACCCCTACTGATCAAAGAGATATCCCAGACTATGCGGGGTCATGCTCAGGGTGTGCAGCTGGGGGAAGCTTGGTGGAGGGGGCTGCTTCTTGGGGACTGCCTGGGCATCAGTCATTTGGTGGCGAACAATCATTTTCATTTGCCTCGCTTGTCTTTCTTGGGTTTTATTTCTCTCTCTTCGTTATTTGCCTTTCATTAAAATTTATTATTATCGTTACTATTATTGTATTTTATTTAAATTATTAAACTGTTATTATCTGAACCTATGAGTTTACTCACTTTTCCCCTGCTAATTCTCTCCCCAGTCCTGCTGGGAGACAGTGAATGAGCAGCTGTGTGGTACTTATTTGCCGTCTGGGGTTAAACCACGACAAATAGCTTTTAATTTCTGGATACAATACAATAGAACGTGGGCTCATATGATATCAATCTCACCCAAGGACTTCAGAGACATGCCAGCTGAATGCACCTGGCAACACTCCTTGAGCTTTTCTGTTATTCCAGATATTAAATTTACAGAATTTGGCTTCCCACAGAGCTGAGTCTCTGAATGCCAAGACTGAAGCATTTACTTCTTAAAAATAGCAACCTCTGTCTCCCAGAGCAATTTCTACTTTTTCATGAAGCCACCTAATAACTGAGTCTAGGCAGAAACTAGTATTGCTCCCATAAGCAGTTCTACATCTGCTCACTTTAATGTCGAAGTGTATCAATCACAAACAAAATTTAGACACTTTATGGGCTTCAATTTAAGCTTACATGATTTCTCATGAATGATGTCAGGCTTTGTGCTATACCTAGATTCTATACCTGATTTCAACAGCAGGAACCACAGCTGTTTTAACAATATTTGTAATTAGATGATTTCATGAAATACTACTCTTTCTTTTCTCAAAATAACTGCCTCAAAGCATTACTTTGTTGTTTTGATGCTACTGGTCCAGATATTTGATAGATAGCAGAAGTGCAGCCAAGGTATCAAGTACTTAGCAGTATAGACATCAGGTGCCAGGACAACAGAGTGCCAAAGATACTGGCAAGCTCAGTTTTGAAATATTGGCCTGATTTAGGGAAAGCAATAGCAGCAAGCCAAAATCCATTGGTAATACATTCTTTCAAACAAATACTTCATCCAACACTGAAATTGCAAGCATTAAGCATCAAGTACTAGTCTGTTCTGCAAATGAGGGAATGCTGTTAATTTTGTGAACTTTCTGAAAAATAACTGAAAGGTCCTGGACACAGCAAGCAAATCACCAAGAAAGAAATTGCTCAATAGCAGGTTAAGCTAAACACAGAGCTACATATGATGGTATCTTGATATGCTTGGCAGTAAGTGGAGCCTTTGTTCCATCAAACAAACAAATACAAAAATTACTGAAGGCATTTAACGATATGCTACAGTGAAACCAAATTAGACCCCATATCAATGATGGAAATGACAGATATGCCTAAAGATAGAATGCTTAAAAAAAATTCAGAAGTGAATGGTGGTTAACACTCCAGGCAAGTTGGCTTCCTTTCTCCTGAATTTAAAGATGTGAGGTCCTCTCTTGAAAGTGAATATATGGTGTACACTCCTTGAGCATTATCTTTCTTGGTGTCCCTGATAAAGGTGACAACATACATGCACAAAAAAGAGTACCAAGTACAAATTGCTGACATTCATGCTAGCATGCAATTTCATGCTAGTAACGTGGTACTTTATTACACCGTGGAGAACTTCTGCAACAAATCTGGAATGCAAAGCCCATCACAGTCAAGAGGACAGTAAGTACACTGTGTTCTCTGACAGACTCTAGCACACCAGACTAGTGTTTCTGAAGTAGTATATTTTTCACACCACTTTCATGGCTTTTGATAAGGTTTCTTGTCCCAAAGAGCTTACATTCTGTCCTGGTTTAGGAATGGTATTCCCCAATTTAGTACTCCCACTAAAAAGACCATGAGCCACTTCCCTCCCCCCTCACCACAATGGGAGGCACAAAAGGCAGATCACGGGTTGAGGTAAGAACAAATTACTGGAAACAGCAATGAAAGAAGGAAACGGACAGTATCAACAACAATGTTAATAACAAAAGTATACAAGAGAGACAGTGATCTACATACAAAAATGAGACAATGAACAATGTCTGAAAATGCCCCGCATTGAGTCCCTTTCTCCTCACCCCCAGCAATGATGCGAGGCGGTACAGAGTAACCTCTGGGTCCTGGCCAAAACTAGGAAACATTCCCATTGTAATATGTCAACATGGAAACAAAGAAAGAAAATGAGAACGTAAAGCAAGTATCATGATAAAATGAAAGAAAACAAGCGGCTTATATCACAAGCAAATAGTAAAGATGTAAATGTTAATAAGCAAGGAATTCATTACAGTACCTTAAAAGTAATGGGCATCATAGCAGAGAGATCAGAAGGAAGAGCGAATCAATAGGCATCAGATTTAGCGTGGAAACATAAAAGGGCAGGACAAGAGAGGAGGTAAGAATAAACAGGAAGATCTGTTTGGGAGGATGCAGAAGTTCACATGAAGTAAAGTTCAACAGTGCAGATGTAGGAGGCTGGGATTCATGACATCTGACAGCAAGATCTGATGTCTCAGAACAACAATATGCTGACACCAGACTGCTATTGTTTGACTGCACCTGCACACACGTGGTAAAATCTAAATGGCACTACCTTGTGCTTTGTGGTCTTTAAAAAAATCTACAGCACTGTCCGGAAGCACATCTCAGTTGCATTCTAATGTATAGGCTGACTCCAATATCCTGCCCTGCGGCCTCAGAAGCACTGTATGCTGTAAGAGTTGTCAAAAGGTTTGGTTTTATGTAAGATAAGAAAATATCTTGACTTTGTTTAAGGAAAGGCTTGCTTCCTTTACTGGTGCATTTTTCATTATTACATGGCATCTAGGACAGGCATGCTCCTGAGGATAAATATATCAGTGAATAAATACATTGTGCCACAGCTGCAGGTTTTGTCACTACACCTCAGTCCAGTGAAGTCACGGAACAGGGCCTGCTTGTGACAGACAGTTCAGACCCCTTGGCTGCAAATGCAGGGCACTGTGGTCAGGATTGTTCCATGACCCAGTTTTCTTCAGAAAAACTGAAAATTTCCACCTGGATGCACAGAAGGTAGGATTCACAGAAATGCCAGTAGCCTTTCAGTAGAGAAGGCAGATGTTCAGATTGAAAGGCTGATATAGAAAAGTCTGATGATACAAATATGATCTTCATGAAGAGATAATTTTCAGAACTCTAAATACATGCTAAAAGAGGAGAGCTGCTCATTCACTCACTCTTTGGGAGGACTGGTTTTTATTACAGCTTCTCTAATAAAGTGGACTCCTTACCTTTAAGAAAATTGGGATCTGGAAAGACTATTCAGGTCAAGCTGCACCATGTTCACTTTGATGTACTTTGCTTTGTACTTTTAAAATTATGTCTTTATTTTCAGGAGAACATAAATTTTCTCTAAATCAAATAGATTAGAAGTTTGTGCAATGGACTCCTCCTTTCTGCAATTTTAGAAATAGTTATTCTAAAGAATAAATAATATATATTTCTTTTTAGCCTTCTAATTCAAGCTAAAAGTCCAAATTTTTGCAATAACTCCCACAAAACACTTATGGATCCTAAATCCTTCCACAGGTGTTGAAAAGGCACAGGAAAAAGCTTGTGTTCCTTGCTTAGATAAGCACGTGCTATCTGGCAGTCGAGAAAAATAACCTAATCTTTTGTCATAAGAGAATCCTTCAGAAAAGATTAATGTTGCAATAGCAGGACATTCTGTCTTCTGTTTTTTTGGCTGATACTAAATTTGCAGCAAGAGGAAGGAGCTCTAGGCACATAAGGACATGTGGACAGGGAGAAATGTCCATCTGCTATTGACATAGCCAATTAACAAACTGAACACACTTTGAGAACCTTTGTTTATTTATCCTTGATGTATTTGTGCTCCTACCATAAATTCATCAGAACATTCACAGAAGAATTTAAATGAAGACAGCAACAATTTTGATCTAAAATGGAAAAATATCAAAAAAGTAGAGAGCATTTCCCTTACGGAAAGCAAAAAATTCTTAACATGGCTATAAGAAATGATCATATTCAGCTCTTTACAAAGTTCAAATGCTAATTTTGGATCCACATGCCACCTGTGCAATTTCTCTCTAATATCTCAGAAACAATTATTCTATTAAAAATTGCTGTTGTGGACACAGTTTAAATCCATTCCAAAAAGTATACCTAATTTAGTAGACCACATTTTAAGCACAGCAAAGACAAAAATAGTGTCACTTAATCTGTAGCTGATGCTCGAGGGTCTCTGGAGCCCATTCCTAGTGTCTTGTGTACCCGGGAGATTGCCTCCTTACACATGCCAGAGCTGGTGTTTATGATGGTGCTTCAAGTCAGTAGAGATTAATGACATCCGAATTTTGGCAGAAAACAGAAATGAAATTCTGTTCCAAATCAATTTATGGCAGCAGTGAAAGTCATTTCAAACCTGATTCAAGAAGGGCTGGCAATGTCTATTCCGAAGAGGTTCATTCTGTTTTGCAGAAAGAATAAACAAAATGCTATAGGAGCTTGTGGAAGCAGAAAGCTCTATACCAAACTGGCCAGCAACAACTATTTCAGGATCCAACAGAATTTTTCTCTATCTCAAAATAAGATGCTCATAGAAATATTTGAATCACCTGCAATAAAACCCCATGCCTCATTGTACAAGGGAAAATCAGACTGGACAAGCAGCTAAAGCAGATTAATACTACATTTTTCATAGAAGCCCACTTTACACTTTTGTTTCATTTTAAGGCTATATTCGATTCCCAAAGGCATGCATTTGGAAGACAACCTCAATTTCTTAAGATATTTCTCATTCTTGGAGAAAGTTAGGAACTACTTGTGAAAGTAGTGATCATGACAGTAACAATCACAGTCTGTGACACCTGTCAATAACCTGGGTACTCAACATCTGGGGACATGGTTTAGGTACCCCCAGTGACAGCAGTGCTCATCATCTATAAGGAAAAAAAAGTGAGAAGAACACACATGACAAAAAGCAAGGAAAGCAGGAAAACCTGGCACATATATTTGAAAGAAAATTATTTTCAGTTCAGGTTTGGGATTTATGCATGCAGAGCACTGGTTTGCACTCTGGATTCAATATGTGCTGGATGGAACTTAGTGTTCCAAGTCCGTGAAGGATGCTCAGCATCAGAGCACTTCGTAAAATGACAGGTCTCTCTATATATGAGTTTCCAAATTTTGCTGTAAAACCAACGGGGTTACCCCTTGCTCTCCAGGGAAAGGCCTACTGAACAGAGATGGAGTGGGAGATGAAATGTGTGGCTTTCATCATAAATCTTTCAGAGTTTTAATAACTGAAGATCATATAGCACCATCCACCAAAAAGATAGGCAGAGGCCTTAATTTGATCTTTAGAATTTGCTCAAATCTCACCTGGAGGGTAGGGTCGTTGGTTTTATAATAAGACATCCCAAATTTCCAGGTTCCTCCTCTCTTTCCCCTTTAGTCTTGAACACACACATAGACGCACATACACTTCCTGAACAGGCTTGTTCCAAAAACTATTAATTATACATGAGCACTGATATTGTGCAGTATATCTGAACAAAGAGAAAAAAACTACGGACCAAGAAAAAGCCCACATTTTGATGCTCAGTTCACTGAGGTCTATATCAATGTGTTAGCAACACTATATTATTAAAATATAGAGTGAGGGACCACAAAAGCAAAATACTGCAGTTCTGTGATTGTCTGTAACATTTCATGAACAATTTTCCATACTCTTTTACTTAATATGAACTCATACTTAGTAGTAATAAAGAAAGAGAATAAAGGAGAGTACACTAGCACATGTACTTCTAACAGAGGGGCTGAAACAAACAGTGAAGTGACCAAACCTAGATAGAAATAATCCCATATATACCATACTATAATGTTACTAAATGGGACTTTCAAACATGGTCATAAATAAGCCCCATTTCTTTCCAGCTTGAAAAAGTAGACTGGTATTCTGTTCTAAATGGAGCATTACAATGCCTGTTCTTTGTTCAGCCCTTCATGGAACAGTGTGGTGTGTAAAATCTGTCTAAAAAAGCAGTCCTTCTCTCTCTTTTTGTCTCTCTGCTGCCATGGATATGACATCATTTTTGCCAACCGTTGCTAAGTCATGAACACAAGGAGCATTTCCTTTTCTCACATAGAGGGCAGGGTATGAGCCAGAGCTTCCAAGAGACACAATGTTCTCTTTATGCAGCCAGGGAAAACAGTAAGAGAGGGCTGCCGATGGTCTGGGAAATGGCGGGCAGCCATCGAGCACACAAAGCTCACAGCGCTGCCTGGCCAGACTCAGTTCCCACTAAATTGGTGGCCTATTTTCTCATTTCAAAGAAGGAAAAGGGAGGGAGAGAGGGGAGCAAAGAAAAAAGCCCTATATCTTTGCCACTCAACCCTTGCTGAGGCAATCACTGGTCCCTTGCTCTTCCCAATGAGGGCTGCATCCACTGTTGGAGAACAGGAGAGGGAGCACTTATGGTCCAGGAGCTGCTTCACCTAACCCCACTGCATGCTGCACCCATTAAGTGTTTGTATTATGGCTGGGGGAAAAGAGAAGTTTCCAAAATGAAAATCTATTTGATCCAAAAAGGATCCAGAACTCAGTTATGGTCAAATTAAGAACCGCTATAAGACACTTATTTTCTGGATGCTTGCACACTTAGATGCAGTTCCTGAAGTCCTAAATTTTTTTCCTAGCAGGTAAAACTACTGTTACAATCGATGCAAATATCATATGAGAAAGGATTTTCAGTATATGAGCTCTGATTATTTCACACACTTACATAGTGACAATGACGTAGATTATAGTGTTACAGTTTACAAAGTTCAACGCATTAAGCATTTTGGTAATTGAAAAAAGCTCTACATATTTACTTTTCAGAAAGTAAATCAATGAAGCCTATTTTCTGCAACACTTAGGAAATCTTACAACTGAAAGCACAGCTAACTTTCTTCCAGGTCTGAAAACTTTTGTAGGTCACATTGTGTGACTTAGAGTGAGGAAAGGCAAATGTTCACATTTTCTTTAACAGAAGATATGATTTTTTTCCTTATTGAAGCTATTCATCACTTACTAATTTAACTTACAAAAGACAGACTACAGTTACTTTCGCTTAGCTCTGTCCTAGACAAAAAATAGAATTTCCTGCATCTCAGATAATGGCACCAACCAGGGAAATCAATTGTCTTTTGCTTTTTGAAGAATCTGAGTGCAAAGGAAAAAGGATGAAATTTCTAAAAGAAATTGGGGAAGGTGGGGGAGAAGAAGAAAAAAAGATGCTGCTTCCATAAGACAGAGAATGTATTTAGATTCAATCTAAAGTACTACCTTTCCAGTCCACCCTATCTAACGTTTCCATAGGTTGCCATCTTCCCTTGGGATAAAAATGTACTTGAGCTAAGTTACCTCAGGAATAGGTAAAGATTTGAAATACATGTTTCCATTTTCTCATAATTCCTAATTTGTGCAAGAAAACACAAAAACACAAACACACATTGATCCAAACCCTGCTTCCAACTGCCTGTTCCTGTAAAAATCACCAGAAGGCAACCTTAAACGAAAGAATTTTTTATACTTATTTACAGACATGTGGGGTTGCTCTTAACATGGTTAATGGTTGCAAGCTCATGCATTATGAAGCAAAGCCCTCTCCAAAGTGAAGCCCCCCTTCAATATTTCCAATATCTTTGGCCTTCCTACAGAAATAATTTTAAATACTTGAATTTCTCAGACAGTGGTACCTATGTGACACAGGCATATTTTGCTGACACATGAAAGAGTTGATATGTGGTGCAGTACTGTATTAGTTAAAAGATCATCAGTGTATGTTTGCATTTCTGAACAGAGACGCACGTGTAAGTTGTGAAAAGTTTTAAGTGTGAACTTTTCCAAACAACTGTCATCAATTCATTAAAAAATGGACTCAAGGAGTTTGACAGGATGGGATTAGCATACAGGACACAGCCTGTAGCATAAGAGACTAAACTTCTAGCTCCTGTTCACCCTGAGATACAGCACCATGAATTAGCAGTGAGCTTCTGTCCTCAGTCATCAAGGAAGGGCTTGATCCTGCCCTCAAATATGAAGGAAGGTGTCTTGTAAAATCAGCTACTCTACTAAGACTGCATCTGGTATTACAAGACATGGAGTGATGTGTGCTGGCTTTCAAAGTGCAGAAAATAACCCTTCTCCAATACGCCTTTCTGCAAAAACAAGACAAAAAAAAGAGATGAGAGCTGAAAAAAGACATATGGAAAATAACCCTGTGCCCCCATCTTCAGTGAAAGGAGGAAAAAAAGATGGCAGCAGAGCATATATATAAATTCCCAGAGTTCAACTGAATCACAGCATCAGAAGCAAGGAATTTATATTAAGCCTTTTAGAACACTTTGGACTCGACTGATGGCATTTGTTTTGAGTTCACTCGTGCCTGAATGCCCAGGAAGGAAGTGAAGTGAATGTGCAATGTAGAGCTTGCAGGATATGTTGCTTGATAGGGTGCTGGCATCAGCAGGGTTCATTTTCTTCTCAGACCCCAGAGCTGCACAAGTGTATTATTGTGTGCTTTTGTGCAACACCAGGGAAGCTGGAACAATTCCACAAACTATATGGATGAAAAGATGGAATGCATCATCCCACAAAAATGCACTCTTTTTTCCTCCTCCCCTCCCAAGAGATTGCTTAAAAAGAGGAAAACGTGATCTCTTTTGTAAATCTTTCACAGTTCTTTGTGTTTGCACTGAGTTTCCTTTAAGCAAACATAAAGTTGGAACTCAAATATTACAGTAATGTAAGGAAACTGTTCTTGCTGTGAGAATTCCCAGCACTGCAGATTCATGTTCTATTACACATGCAAACGCAATGCTTTAGAGCTTTGCAGAAGAGTTTTAACTCAGTCTAGCTTTCTGTTGTATTTTGTTGGCATTCATTTGTTCAAAAACTTTAATTTTGTGCTCCCCTACTCCTCAACAGACTACAGCAAAATCAGATTTACATGAATCAACACAAAAACCTGTGGATTAGCAGGAAAAATATCTAAACCAAATAATTCATCTTTGAGAGTAACTTCTCATCAAAATTCACAACCCTGGAAGTCTATTTGCATTAATTATTTAGGACAGTTTACTAAGGAGAATATTAATAACCTGTCTGCTTCTTTTTTTACCAGATGAACAACTTTTTGTTAATTAGATACAGAATAACTAGCATCATCAGGACAGAAACGTGCCACGAGGGAAAAGAATGCTACTAATGTAATGAAACATTAAAAGAGATAATGAACCTAGTCAATAAATAATCATAGGGGTTTTTGTCAACAAAAAGTATGATTTTTCATTTTTGATGAGGCTGAAGCTTATAGACTCTTTGAGAAATTGCCATAAACCATTAAACAAAAGTTCCATAACAGACATAGACCAAACTGGTTTATAAATGGTTTTAAAAGAATGCAAACAGGAATTGGGCTGCTTCCTCTCTGTTTCAACTGACATATATGGTGGCAGGGTAAAAAATGAGCAGAAAGAGTTTGATGTATTTGCAGCATGATTATATCATATCCATGGAATAGAAAAAGTTAAAGCTAATGACTCTTTTCAAGTGAATTAAATGGGCTCTATTAAATACTCAATCATTTTCTAAAATCAGTACATCGCAATATCTGGAACTCCTTAAAAATGTTAGTGACTTTAGAAAGGAAAGGGGAAAACTGACTAGCTCTGTGCAGAAGAAATCTCTAGTCTTTGCAAGTACTAGTAACTTCACTAGTTCTATTAACAAGCAAAAAAATTATTATTAATTTTATAATACATGTAGAAAATTTCATCTTTAGACTCTTAAGTGTGGCAAAAATGTATCCTTATATCCATGTTGGAAACTACCAGTCTGTATCTTTAAAGAACCATTAACCCCTAGTGTTAGGCGCTGGATAATTCAAAGAAGAAAATTCATAAAAAATAAATGAATCTTGAAGGATTGTTTGAGGCTGTACCTTTTAAATACAGCAGTAATTTCAAGTAGCTTTGTATGTAGAAAGTGTTTCAGTATTCATCTAGACATTTAAAAAGCAGTTTGGATATAAAAGCAGTGAATTGTACCTGCCTTACCAGACCTTTCCAGGACAGTGACCAATCCCCCCAAACGGAACAAGATGCAACAAGATTTGTTATATATATGGCCTAGAAGAATTTTTTTTTCAGACAGATTTACTTCTCTTTTATTAAGCCATGTTGAAGCTGCTCTGACTGGCTCAATTTCTTATGCAAATAAACTAAGTTTCAGACATCCATTCATGTCCCTTCCAAACAGCAGGGGCTGCTGTGTAGTCGACTACCTTGCCTAAAGCGTAAATAAAAGGAAATGGAAATCACCTACAGAATAAATAAATTAAATCTTGTAGTATGGCCCATGTATTAAAAAGGGCTGAGCATAATGAGACATCTCATCAGTGTAAGAGCAAAAGGAAAAGTCATATTAATCTCAAATCCTCTTGGAAATGATCCATTATAGATAGTCTGCTGCAGAATTTTGAGAAGAAGCTCCTCCACTATTACTTCTTGGACATTTTTCATTACTGCATACTGCCAGGAAGACCTGAATGACAGAATGTATGAGTTATGGTGGCACAGATTTAGAACTGTGGATGCTACCACACATGTCCATCTTATCCCCTAGTAAAGTCAGACTTATCACAAGCTGACAAAACCCACACTGGTCTGTATTTTCTGAACCTAAAACTGCATTTCCATTCAAAAAGCAAAGCTTTGTTTTCAAAGAAACCCTCAAACATATATCAATAGGAAGGAATTCACCCCATAAAACAGCCAGAATTTCAGGTCTAAAGAATGAAGGGTGTTTTCCAGTAAAAAAAAAAAAAGTACAGCAAGAAAAAAATTTCTTAGCTTCTCATATAGTTGAAATAGAATGCTGACCTACAAATCTACATTACTTACACATTTTTCCATTCAAACATCTTTCTATTTCCTAGCCTTAAACAGAAGTGGAGAAGCAAGTGTTTATTAAGTACACATGACCATACTTCAACTTAGAGAACAAAGAGAGTTTTGAAATTCAATTTCCAAGGCTGTCCAATTTAGTTATATATTTTTCCTGAACAGCTCTACCAACTGAACATTCAATTTTCCAAATATTGCTGCTTTTGTTGTCAAAAATTTTTAATGCTGATGAACTTTTTCATTTTCTTTCCTCATTATTCATATCTCTGGTGGACTGCTTATCCTTTGCTTAAATGTTCACACCCATATAAAAACCTACACTCATTCTATTTGATTATGAGTGCAAAAACAGTTATCTTAAACTCAGTTAAGTAAGGAAATACTGATACCTTAGATGTTGTATAGCTGCTGCTGGTGATGCTAAGAAGTCATGTGGTACTTTGACTATATTTAATATACTTATAAGAAGAATTGGATTGGATGCCAAAAAACTTGACATTCACAATACTTTTAAACCATAACATTCTGATAGAACTATTTGGCGTTAGTTTCCCTTTACAAAATCTCTGTTGACAAGTCTGTATAATGTGATGAGGAAAACAACATGCAGCTCCAGGTTACAACCTGGAGCATAAATTTCATCTGAGGAGAAATATTTTTTCTGGTAGAAAATTATTATTATTATTTGGTTTAACTTAAGGATCAACTCAATAGACTCTCTCTCTACTGTTAAAGTCCATGTCACAAAAGTGATGCAAACTGGAACATGTAAACAAATCAACCTTATTTCCCTGGCTTATACTGGCATGATATACCATTGTGATTAAATTATTATTGCCCTTTTGAAATGGAAGAAGATACATTAGCCAATTCATTGTTTAAAAAAAGAAATAACACTAATTTGGTCTAACTATAGATAACTTGCACTTGTTTCCTTTAAGTTACAGTAGCAGTAACCTCACAGAAACTTAATCACCGTAAAATAAAGTGCTCTTGTCCCTGAACCACGAGTTAAATTTCTGTAGAATTATTGATTGGATCACACTATTGTTGTCCAACCAGAACAAGTTGCTGTTTGAAATCCATGGATGGTGTAGAATCTTAGATTTTGCAAGGAAATGAAAGGAAAGCTTTTCTGGAACTAATGAACCCAAACGTACGGGTAAGGAATGTAAGGTCACCCATTGAGGGTGACCTCAATAGACTGCAACAGTATCAAGAGGTCATCTGGAGAACTCTACTTATCAGCGAACACATGCCCCATGTAGTGGTGTCCAAAATGGCAGAAAGTAGCACTATTTGTAATTTATTCATATGAGCTACATACAAATTCATGTAGACACAACATACGTGGTTGAAAAAAAGTAGGAAAATGTGTGTGCTATAAATGTGTGCAGATACCTGTTTGTATCTTTGAATGTGCAGTCCTAGAAAAAGAAAGCATAAGCTTTTTCTGCTGTGCTGATACTGGCCACCCGCTGATGGTCTCTGGTTTATTTAGGGATTATGTTTGTACAGAACTGGAAATTTCCATCCATTTTTCTCTAAGTTAAATATCCACCACTCACCTATAAGCTGACCCCTGGTCACAGCTGAGACCTCCAGGCTGTGAGGAGATATTTTATCTTTAAGGAGTGACCTTAGTCCTCTGACTGCAGTGAACCCAGTGGGTGACCTAAATAGCTGCAACAGATTCTAGTGCTCATGTGGAAAATTCTACACATCAGTGAAAAATACCCTGAACCAAAACAAAAACAACAAAACCCCGCAAGCCAACAAAACCCACTGAAATCCACAAGTAAGATGCTACTTGTAACTACATTAAAAATGTATTTTATTCAATAGATCTTATTTTCACTTGGAATGTCACATGACTGTTTTATGTGCTAATTTTACTGAAAATATTGTATGGTTTGTTTTCATAGATAAGGGACTGATTTGTCACAAGTAAGTGGTGTTTTTAGCTTACTGTATTGCACGTGGTTCAATATCTAAACATGACACAGAGTTTAAAATGAAGTTCCATCCCTTGCTTCTTAAAGGTTGTGCTCAATCTTTACTGCAACCCAAATCGTCTTCTTGATTTAGTATGTGATATAACATATGAACCCACAGGCACAATACTTTGCCCTTGTGCCCTGAGAATTGTGAGTCTCAAAGCAGGAGGACTCTTATCAGAAGACCTAATAAAGAGTCTAATCCTGCAGATAAGAATAATGTGGAGTGGGGATATGGAGAAGGGAAGAGGTGGTGCAAAATCCATTTAATCGTTTGAATGATGCTGTAAGCTCATCAATTTATTCAGTTTATCTACTTTCCATATCCAGTTTACATGACTAGAAAAACATCTTGTTTTGGCATTTTGATGGAATCATAAAAAGGGAGGAATTTTAAATAAAAATCCTAAAGACCCCCATAGTGTTGTACTGAGATTTCCAATGTCTTTTCCCTTTTAATTAAAACCAATAAATAAAGAACCATAGTGTGGCATGGATTTATATGCAGCACTCCCAATTGATTTCAGTGGGGTTTGCTTTGAAAAATCAATGGTGTGACACACCACAAAGATAGAGATTAATTTTTTTCCTGCTTTAAAACAACAAAATGCATTAATTATGACAAATTGCAAATTGGTTTTTAACATTTGTTTTCTTGGATTATGGCATGTACTGCTTAGAACTCAAATAAAAATACACCCAGAGAAAACAGGTCCTATTTCTTACTTTGTAAAAGCAAAATGTTACGTAAAAGACAAGTAGTAGAAGAACAAAATAAAAACAAAGGTAGTGAAGGCATCAAAACATTAAATAGATAAAAGCATCACTAATGCATTAAGCAAGTAAAATAGGAGTTTATATAGAGCATCATACATATTAAAGAAAAATATTAAAAAATTATAAAACCAAAACCAGAGTGAACTTCGCAAAGTTCATTCATTTATTATTAGCTATGACAAAAACTCAAGTAATATATTCATGACAACAAACTACCAAACTTTCTACTTGGACAGTTATCAGAAGATCAAAGATAAGCCTCTAGTGTATTTTCTGCCATAGTGCAGGGGCACAATAACTATGAACTTGCAAACAAATCCTGTACTATAAATATTGAAAGCTATGAGAAGTGAATTTATCTGATTGAGACCAAGATAGTGTACCAGAATGTTTAGCCTCCAAAGAAAAAAAAAAAAAAGAAAAAAAAAAAGAAAAAAAAAAAAAAAAAAAAAAATTAAAAAAAAGTTAATGAGGATAAAAAAAAAAAAAAAAAAAAAGAAAAAAGAAAATTATAACAAAGTTAATGATGATACAAAACTACAACACCTACTTCACCCTTTCCTTTTTTGGTCTCATTTAAAGCACATAAGGAAGTGCTAAATTATCCTAGGATGTACAAAAATAGGACATGCAGCAGATAATCTTACTTCCAAAAAACACTTCTTTTTTTTTTCAAATCTAAACCAAAAACATTGCACCAAATTCAGCTACAACTCATATTTCAATGTTTTAATCCCTGAACTCCTTGAATATTTTAAGAGGTTCTCAGTATCTGTTTCATTTAGAGACTGTGTGCTGAGGCACACAAAAAGGTGTTTCATTAGTGCTAGGGTGGGTATGTTTAGTGATATCTAACCTAATCATTCAGCAGTAATTGAGAGTAACAACCTAACTTCTCTATTCACTATTTTTGATCCAACAAATCAATGTTGAGACCTTTCAAAGGCTATGAAGATGATTTTTTAATCTGGATAATATGATTGCTTACTTCAACTATGGTTTGGGAAATAATTTTTTTTTTTTAAAACACTTTTATTTCTTCAGTTTATTGAAGGAAACAAAACACTGGATTCTCAAGAAAAGCAAAAGAGATGAAGATAAAAGTGCTATCTACACAAAAATATTTTTTTGAGTTTAAAGCAACCAAAATTCTAAATACTTCTAAAAATAATGTTCTATATAAGTCACATGAAATTTCCATGAAGTTGTTATGGCAACTCTATTTTTTAACAAAAGGAAATAACAGAAGTATGTGCTTAGGCAGAACTGATGGAACACCATCCTGTTGAGGATCTTAATAAAATATAGCACCATTTATGCAAAATTTTCTTGGAATTATGTGGTAGTGTTACCAGAATACTCTTTTGGGAAAAGATACAATGTCCCCAGAAAGTACATCATTATGATCACTTGTTAACATGATCTTTCTTTTTTCCTAGTTTTTATTAGCCATAAAGTGAACTTGCCAAAAGTATTACATAGAGATGGTTGTCATATTTTAATTTCACAATATCAGGAGCAAAAATGGATCAACAACTTGTCTGTAACAGTCAATACTTCTCTGAGAAAAGGAAAAAGGATCATGGGTGTAGATTATAATGGTGCCACAGAAATACCTCCTTATTAGCATCAAATTGGTTTTAAAATGACAGATTTCATTCCAGTATCACTGGTACAATAAAAATGATAGCATTATAAATTTGGTATTTCTATACAAAAATGTTTCCACAACTTTAATGAAGATCACAGTCACTGGACAGCCATGTTCCCTATTCATTCTAGCAAAGAAAATGCATACATTCATACTTCAGAGACTGGGGTGGGGAGAATGCTGAGTAGAAAGCAAAGGCCGTGTTGCATATTGCTGAGGATCTCCATTTTAGCACACATACAAAACCAGCAAAATCCTACCTACACTTTTTTTCCTTTCCCTTGTTCTCTTACATCCTCATCATGGTTTTCACAAAGTCCACTTAATCTTCAGGAGAACAAATGTCACCTGTGAGTCACTGTGCTTCACTTCATTAATTATGCTTTGTATAGCTTTTTGCATATTACAGCCAAGAAGCAGGTTTTTTCTGGTAGCCACATACAATTGTGATAGAAATGGCATGTTACAAGCAACACTAATGTATAGCAATAATAATTAAAAAAAGAAGAAGAAGAAAAAAAAGCAAATGTGGTATTTTCCTCCTGAAGTTTAAATGAACAAGCCCCAAAGAAAAGTAATGATGGAGCAAAGAAATACTGTGAGCCAAATCTCTTTTAATGTAGACAAAAAAAAAAGGAGGAAGAATAAATCAGTCAGAGCCTGCATTCCATTGATATTTCTAAGCTGTACTGAGGACTACTTTGCTCAAGATTGTGCCCAGCAGACAAAGACCCAAGTTAAGGGCAGAGCAAAGACAAACCGGCCAAAGGGAACTCCAGGAGGTACTGTGCCTCACTGCTTCTGTTTTACAGACTCAGGGGCAACCTTTTATTCAAGCTATTCAAAAAGCATTAACTCAGAGTCTCACCACTTCGTTTGAAAACTGTGACATCTTCTTAGAAGTGCAAATTCACAAAAAAAATCTTCCTTTTGGTGTAAGCTGAACAGTGATTTCATTGAGTAACTGCCAATTTTTCTACTACACATTGTTAAAAGTAACAAAGAAGTATGAGGAGGGAAGGAGAAAAGAAAAAAGTTCATTGAGCTCAGCAAATTGTACAAAGCTGGGTCTAGAGAGTAGTTCATTTAGGCCTTGCAAAAACATTGGATTGCCTCCAAAGCGGAGACTCTACAGACTTTCTTCATAGCAGAGTGTCAATACATCCAGGGAGGTTTTCCTTCCCTGGGAAGAAATGGGCATTTGTCTACCCATTTTGTAGTCCTATGAAGACTACTGTTCAGGCTTGTGACTGAGCTGGCATGGGTTATACGAACAGGCTGCCCAGTACCACCGTAACTGGAATGGATCCATGAAACGGATCCACAGCGGGTGTCTATTCACCAGCATCCTCCCACCCCACCCCCAACTTCAAGAAATGTCAGGTACATAGTCTCTGTTTACTGTTAAACAGAACTACGAGAAAAATGAGGAAATTTCAAAGTTTGGTCCCACAGAAGTGAGAACTCACATGGACAGGCAAATCCTTCTGTGTGCATAATGCATGCACTCATTTTTGCCATGCCAAGAAGTACTGTTTTGTTATTTGCTGTGGAAATTTTAATTCTATGTCATAGGAGAACAAGCTGCACATGTATTAAAAAAAGCATGTATCTTCAGCTAAGATTTCCTGGAGGGTCAGAGAATACCTATAAATTTTGCACACCAAGAATCTGATTTATCTTCCAGATTTGTTTGGAGAAAAACAAAGTAGTAAGCATTTAATAAGAATGGTTTATCTCCAAAGACTATAAATTAAAAAATTAAAAATTAACAAAGAATCAAAGGGAAAAAAAAACATCTGATCCAGAAGAATTTATTCAGCAATACAGCAACAGTGACTGTGTCCTTGTTTTGGGCTGTACAAATATACAAAAGCTTGTCAAAATCCTATCCTGTGGAAACATGTAAATTCTGCTGCCTGTGCTGCTGGCATCACTAAATCTGAGTTTTACCCACACTGTGTGTGTGGCAGCCAGTAAATTTTATTTTGTTCAGTAAGAAACAGAAGCCACAGCCCATTCACTAAGAATAGTGATTTGTATGGACATTATTCAAACGTTCATCACCATAGAGGGATTCTTCTGGTGATGTATTTTCTCTCTGAGAGCATTTTGTACCACCTCTGAGAACACACTGAGAATTTTTACATGGTGACTGTCTGTTTTCATGGCAAAACTACATGTGGTTCTCCATGTGCACACACCTACTCACTTATGGACTTTTACCCTCTTAGGCACACCAAGAGGAAAATATACTACCTTCTCAAAGCTGTACAAACAATGAGAAATCACATAAATATAGATCTATTATTCTTACAGTTTTAGGATTGCTATAACGCATTCTATTTGGAAACTTTGCAACATAAATTGTACTAAATTCATAAGCTGGTAACAGATAGAAGGCCATTAAGGAAAGACTGTATTGACTAGGGTTCATGGATCACGTTCTAAGAAACAGCTCGTTTTATTTTAATCAAGTCTAACTTATAATCTTGGCTGCAAAACAACAGAATTAACTGGCAGAAAAGGGGCAATTTATGATATTTTAGGGAAGCATCATGCTCTGATTTGAAAATGCACAGAGGTTCAGTGGACTCAATTTTACATTTAATTAAGGTGACTTCCAGATTGGACTTTTTAATTTAATAATCATCTAAAAAAATGACTCTTTATTTTGTACTAGAGTTCTTAATTTCAGTAATCTACTCTGAAGCCCAAAGCCACTCACACTGATACAGCAAAAAATTGTTTAATCAAAGGTTACATATGATGATAAATTGGAATGGCATTTGTTCTTCTGCCCTTTTAATACAAGAAAAATAAGTGACCTTCTAATCAACCTGTCCAATGCCTTCTTCCAGACCTCTTCTTATTTTACAGGATATTAAGTTAAACAAAAATTACAATTACACAGAAAGCAGAAAACAATCATGAACAAAAATCTGAGATTTTAAGACTAAAAGTGTATGGCAAACAACCACAAAATGTAGTCATTATCTTAGTGACAGTAAAGTAATAAATTGTAGTCATTACCCTACTGGGAGCTAAGTAATGAAACAGGTTGATACCTACGATGAGACATGCAGATTTGGAAAGCATTAGCTCTTTCTGTCCAGCACAGAGATATACTTGACAATGTGGAAAGGGCAGCGTGGAAAGGAAACCAGTTCTGAGCAAAATGGGAAGAAATGCATCTACCCTCATCATGCCCCTCACATGCCCCCTCTCTCTTGTTGGTCTTTCTTGGTCTGCTGCTTCTATCCTGGTGTCAGAATAACTGGCTGTGTCTGAGGCCACTCCAAAGGGGTGAAGGATCCCCTAGGAAGCACCAAAGTGAGGGTGCAGAAGGATTACCCAAAGGCTGAGGGGAGCAAGAAGCAGGGAGGAGCAACATGTGCTTTTGGGATTAAAGCCGTTTTCTACATCCCAGTGTACTTCATGAATAATAGGGTAATTTTCTTGCACAGATGACACTGTCAGAAATCTATAGAAATACCACTGGCCTGACACTGACTGTACAGGGGTGAAGAATCAGAGTAATTAGTAAAGACAGTAAGCAGTATTTAGATCCAAGGTTTGAAATGCACTCTGCCAGTGAGTGCAGCATGTGCAGTGCACACAGGGCCTTTATAGCTGCATAGTATGTGGTATCCTTAACTCTGAAAGGAAAAACAAAGGGAAGGTGAGACTGAAGTGAAATAAAGACATCCAGAATCAAGGAAACATCTCAATAGCTCTCTCTACTATTCTCTGTCATCAAAGACATGTCTGTAGAACAGTATCAGAGTGTACTCACCATGTTTTTTAACTCTCACAGTATTCTTTATCTACAATGACTTGGTAAAACTTCCAAAGAAAGAAAAGACAATTTACCAAAACACTACAGTCTTAAAGGAATGGGGCAAGTTAAGGCATCTCTCCTAGCAGTAATATGAAAATCTGCTGTTGCAATACCTTGATGTACTAGGAATTTAATTTTTTCTAAAATGCCCTGCATTTTTAAGTGACCACAACTACAAATCATTTGCCTTAAAAGTTTCCTGAGAATTGTCTCAGTTTATGAACCTCTATGAATTTCTTCATTGCTGCCAAATATTAATTGAAACAATTAACTGTGAAGAACACGTGGGTGCAAAAATATTAGTACCACATAATTCTTTCTACTTAAGAGGTCCTTACTGGATTATTGCAGAAACGCTCTGGAGTTCTAATTACCTATGGAAGTCCCACAAGGTTACTGCAGAACATGGTAATTAGACAGTTGTAATATAAGGTGTTAGCGGGGGATTGAGGATTTGTGCTAAGAAGCATGGTGCTTTCATGGCTATTTACTGTGCAGAGCACCAGAATTTAATGGAATTTGGTGAAAATCTCCAATGACAAATGTAGTTAAAAGGTGGGAGAAATATCTTAATAGGGATTCAGAAGCTGTTGAGGGGAGACTGGCTCTACTACATCATGATCTTTATAGGAATAAAAATTACTCAAGTGTTAAGATTTTTATAGAATTTTTCAAAACCCTGATCAAATATTAAATGGGAAATACTTTCAGTTTTGTACACAAAAAGTTTCNTTCTGTGGTTGACAGCACACAATACAATGATGTGGCTGATGTTGTGTGCAAAAGCCTTTGATTTCCTAGCTCAAAGGACAAAGTCCCCAGTGACAGAGAGGTGTTAAAGCAAAAGCTCAGGACAAGGTTCAAGCTTGGTACTGCATCAAGACACTTGAACTATTCTGCTGTAACATCCTATTCAGTAGAAGCAATTCAGTATTACTTGTTTTTAACTACATCTGAATGTATGAATAAAACAGAAGTAGAATGCTATTTTAAAAAATGCAGAGGAGAATGTTATTTAATGATACTAAGATAAAGGGTAAATTTGGAATACGTGAAATTGAGTTAAGTAGCAGTACTGCAAATTGACACTGATAAACAGAAGAGAAAAATGTGTTCCCAAGTGTTTCTGTTCTACACGGCCCAGGCATTGTAAACATGACTTTGTAGTTCTGCAGCCATTGACATACACCACTACTGAGGGAGGAGTGAGAAACCTTGACACAAAGCTTCAGCCTTTTTCCATCTTTACAGCTCTGTGAAGTGGATATACAACTGTACAGATGGAAATTACTGGACAAAGTGGAAGGTAGCGGAGAATCCATCTCTAAACATCTTAACATTTTACATGACAGTTATTATAACTCATTTGCTCATGATGGCTAACATTCATTCAAAAAAGCCAGTCTTTCACAATGCAACATGAACAGTCTTCCACAAGACTTTCTGTACAAAGGTGAAATTCACCTTTCTTAGCTAAGCATGCACCAAGGTTAGATCACCTTCATTATAAGAATGATAATATTGCCATTTAATCTTCTTTATCCTCTCCTGTCAGTAAAATACACCTCTCAGCTTTGTAAGTCAGCTGAATAATAGAAAGTTTACATAATTCTGAGATATATCTAATATTTAATTTTGTAATTTAAACCCTCCCACATTCCTGTCGAAGTATTTAAAATGCATATATTCTATAGCTATTTTTTCACTTAAGCAAATTACCACAGAGATGCACAAACATCATAAGCTTCTTTTATCACACATAAAAATTCATATAAAAGCAAAAACATAAAAGGAAACTCCAGATAAAACTTTCCCTAATATTTCTCAGCTCCTTTTTTTAATCACAGCAAATACTTTCTGTTACTCTGATTCTGAGTACATGACCTTTTAACATATCATCTTGCCTGCCTCTGTACATCTTTTGATTTGTGACAACAAAATAACAGTTGCTACTTGCATTCGTTCATGATGGTGACTCATCTCTGTGGAAGTTAAATCCTGGCTCCTATGATCCTGGCCCAATTAAAGCAAGTTTATTTTGCCATTTTCAACTCAACGTTAATTAAGAGCTTGTTACCTTCTGCAGGTTTTTCTAACGGGATTGCTGTGGATCTGCCAAGATATGAAAAGCCATGTGTGTCTATTTTTCCATGGATTGAGAAGAGATTATTCTCCCAGACAGAATTAAAAAAAAAAAAGAAAGGAGAAAAAGAGAGAGAGAGAGAGAGAGATATTCACCCTCAATGACTGTTTCCTTTCAGAAAAGCAAAGGTCTTTCCAAACGTTAAAGTAAGGATTTAAAAGCAAAGACAGAAGGTGGCTGGGTTGACATTTCTTACCAAAGAACTTATCCTGAAAAGCTGATCTCTTTTCATTTGATATAGAAAGAATGGCCGAATGACCAAAGGAACAAGAATCCAGAAGGAATGATGAAACTGCATGAAAGGAGGAACCAGGCTGAAAGCACGTCTCTAACATATAAAGCCACAACAGAAGGATAGGATGGTTAGAAGTTTAATGCTAACAACCAACGTTCCCTGGCTCAGTTAGCAATCTCAGTAAAGCAGGGTTTTTCTTGTCTCCAGGGAATAAACATCTCACTTTAAGAAGGTTAGAAAATATTAATATATTCAGTGAAAGTCACTCCTTTAATCCACTCAACATGTGCATGTAAAAGTTTCACAGCCTTTTATGGTATCCACCTCTTAATGGAAGAGACAGCACATTGCACAGGGTATCTCACAACTTTCCAATGGATGCTGGGAAGTTTTGTTTATAGACTTATTGCAGTATGTGAAATGTAAACTGATTTTCTCATTATTTAGATGTATCCAAAGCTTTCACATTCTGGATACTGACAAGATGTAACTGGCTAGCAGTCTTACTAAGTAACACATTTACACCTCGGGGAAATATCTTTTCATGGTATATACTGGAAGTGCTAATTGACTTTTATTTCCTAATAACTGTTGAAACTAATAAGTTTGGAAAAGCTGGTGATTTCAAAGAACTGTAAATTAGACATTAAGACATCTTTCAGACTGTCAAGCCTATATATGAAAATCTTAAAAAAGTAATTTTTAAGCCTTTGTCCTTTGCAATGAATTAATGAAGTCATCAATAAGTCAATCATAACTGTCCTAATGCAGGATGTTGAGAATCTAGTAACATCATACATGTAATTACTACCACTTTAAATCATCAGGAAAGTAATGCAATTGCCTTTTCCTGCATCATCAGAATGGCAGTATGGAAAAAAACTTGAGCTGCAGCTAAGACGTTTGACATTATGCCTCAGGAGCTGGACTTTTTTTAAATGATCTGACAGTCTCTTCCCTCACCTTCCCATACCACACATTGACATGGTTTTTTAACACATTGACTGATTACACAGAGAAATACAAATTAAAATTATCACAAGTCATGAAAAAATAAGCAGATGGACAGAGGAAAGGTACCTGGTAAGTATCTAAGGGAAAGATGGATATAAGAATTCACAACATGTTAGACAGCGGAGAAAGATAACTGACCTTAAAATTATTCTTTTTTTCAATGAGTGCTTGTATGTTTTCAAGATATCACAACCAATTGACCAGGTATGACAAATCCCTGGGAAACCACTCAACGGGTTTCTGCAATTGAGAGAAATCAGTGCAATGCCAAGCCTGAGTAATGCAGCATCAAGACAGATCCCTTCTTCAAAAGTTCACAGAATCACCGACTATGCCGAGTTGGAAGGGACCCACAGTGGTCATCGAGTCCACCCCCTTGCCCTGTACAGAACCATCCCCAAGTGTCACACCATGGGCCCAGAGAGCATTATCCAAACACTTCCCGAACTCTGCCAGGCTGGTGCTGTGACCACTTCCCTGGGGAGCCTGTTCCAGTTCCCAGGCACCCTCTGGGTGAAGAACCTTTTCCTAATATCCAACCTAAACCTTCCCTGACACAACTTCAGGCCATTCCCTCAGGTCCTGTCACTGGTCACCACAGAGAAGAGATCAGTGCCTGCCCCTCCTCTTCCCCTCACGAGGAAGTTGTAACTGCAGTGAGGGCTCCCCTCAGTCTCCTCTTCTCC